>CAKNWT010333600.1:0-11729 GCA_932066315.1 Andricus coriarius
TTAGCATGAGCTAGCAAGATTTAACAAGAGTCCTATAAGCTTTTTAGAATGTTTAAAGGAAGGAAGTGTCTACGTGTACCGAAATTTTGGTACAAGTAAGCGTGTTTCTACACAAAAATCCGGCCATTCGTACTGTAACGTATAGGTATATTCTACCTCTCAGAAGTACAAGCACTACATATAATATGAAATAATAACAAGCCATTCCGCACACCGAATATGGGCACAAAGCGGAGAGAAAGAAGACCCGTTCTCATGGGTGAGAGTGGGGACCATCAGCCAATCACGGCACAGCGCGCTCGGTCTGCATGGACAGGCAGTTCAACCGAAGAGCGTTGGAGTCAAGATGCAGTGTGCTTTGCTCGATGCCGTTTCCTTGTTCAATTTGAAGTTTTAAATTCCTTCCTAATTTTCAATTTTAATCTCTTTTTTATTTTTAATCCAAATTTTCTCCTCTGCACCCGGAAAAGACGCGAAGGTCTCCGCGGGTTAATCTCGATAAACCTTGGCTTGTTAGTATCTTTTCTCAATGCGGGAAATTTTTTCAATTCGCAAGTGGCTTTCATTCCTCTGGTGAGATTCGTCCCACCTAGGGCTGGTAAGTCGGTTGTGAATGACGATAATTTCATACAAAATTTCCACTCAAAGTAACAAACACGCTACACTCTTGTCCTTTATTTTGCAATATCTGAATAAGCAGTCCCGGACCGAGGTATAGAATTTAATATAATCAATGTTCAAACAGTTCTGAATAGTTAATATATTTAATATAATAGAATTTAGTTTGTACATATATTGATTACGTGTTACATTCTCATCGACAATGTGAGGCGAAAGAGAAAATCACCTCAACAATTATTTGAAAAGTTATCATGTAAATGTTTTAAAAACGACATAGATACTATATTTCCACTTTTTTCAGATACTACAGAAACTACAGAAACTTTTTCGTTATCTCGTATTATTTATGTAATTTTGAGCAAATTTGTAGATATAATTTAAACGTCTAATTTTGGTAAATTAAATGTCATTGTAACTTGTTTCGTTTTGCAAATAAAGAAACAAATATTTTTTTTATTTTTAATCTTCTTTTTTACGATTAAAAGAAAATCTACCAGTTCTTTCTAATAATGTTTAGTAATAAATTTTCAGATCTTTTTTTAAATATAAAATGCTGAGCGCCAAGTTCAAGTATTGTAATGAGAATGTGTCACTTAAGGCCGATAGAGCTTTAAGTAAAGAAAGATCCTTTTTAGTATAAAATAAAACCAAATTCCACAATCATATCATATGTAGAGCTTTTGAAAATTTTATAAAATTTGCAAAGAAACTTCTTTTTATTCAAGTCGAACACGAAATGCGAAAACCTAAAGGAACGTAGCGCGATGTGAATACATTATATTGTTAGTTAAAAATTGTATTCAAGGGTAGAAAGTTCAAGAATTTGTTAAAAAGTCAGCATGCTTGGCTGACAATTCTTATAAAATTTGCCTTGGAAAATTCACTTTTGTTCAAAATTTATCTGAAATCTTTCTTGGTCGAAAATGTAAATACTTTCATTTAAAATGCCCCTTTTCAAGTTGAATTCAACAGTTTTGGATTTAGAACTACAATTGTTTTTGGTTAAAATGTCCAATATTACATTATGCGTTAAAAACTCATCTTTTTTGGTTAAAAATTGAACTACTTGGTTGGAGGTTGAACAACTTTGTTAATGAATTATTTATTTGTTGAAGATTCTTCTTTTTAGTTAAAAATTCTTTTTGTTGTTTATAATTTTCACAACTTTGATGAATTCTTTTTTCTGAAGGTTCTTCTGTTTTGGTAGAAAACTAATCGTCTTGGATTGAAATTGACTCGGTTTGAGTTAAAAATAAAAGCGTTTAGTTAAAAATTAACTGTTTTATTGAGTGTTCGTATTTGTGTCTAATAAATTCAACTATTTCTCAAAAAATTAACATTTTGGCTCAAAAGTTTAATAATTCAGATAAACTTGTATATTTATATCTTTTCGGACTGTAGCACTGCTGTTTGTTGAAAATTCTTATATTTAATTTTAAAAAATCAGCATTTTAGTTAAAATTGCATCCCTTTGGTAGAAAATTTGACTATTTGATCTTAAATTCGTCCTTTTTAGAGGAAAATTACTCTTCTTGGTTGAAAATTCGTCATTTGATCCCAGGATAATCTTTTTTGGTGAAAACTGAAACGTTTTGGTTGAAAAAAACTGTTTTCGTTGAGGATTCAACTACATTGTTCAGAATTCATCTTTGCAGTTTTAAACTCAACTTTTTTGGTTAACAATTAAACTATTTTGTTTGAATTTAATTATTTTCTTGCTAATTCAAGCATTTTGTTAAAAAATAACAGTTTTGGTTGGAACAAATAAATAAATTTTAATCTGATATGTTTTTATTTCAATTATGACAGATTCGATGTGAAAAATTTTACAACCTTAAAATGCTGGCCTATGAATATCAATGGTTGGGAAAAATAAACAATTGGTCATGGAAAAGTCAGGAAAAAGTGAGGCAATTTTGAGAATGAAGTTTGGCAGCCAGTATTTTATTTTGGTTTTACATTACGGAAAAAATTTCATCAATTTTGTTGCCAGAGTCGTCTACTGTGATTTGCGAATTCAATTTTTTTTTTTTTCAACTCCTTTTTTTATTGAAAAGACTTAGAACGATTTGCTGTTTGTCTTTAAATGTTCTTTTCTCATCGTTATTTTTTATGTTTAATTTTGATTTTGAGCTAGAGAGAAATTTTTGCACAGCAAAACAAGTAAATTAGTCTATTTCATTCCGAGTTACGTATTTTAAAATTTGGTTTGATTCTTAGTCACTTATGCGTCTTTAATTCAATTGTTATCATACAATTGAGCAACGTTTTTGAAAAATTGAAATAATATATAGGAGTGTCAATTGGGCAATTAATGCGCAGTCAGCGTCGGATGTTTCATGTTTCCGATCTGTTGCGAAATGAAAAGTGAATTAGTTATCGCTTTTACGGATATTGATCAGATAGCGTCTTCTTATTGCTAATTAAGAAGATAACGTATGTAGAAAATGCGAGGAATTCTGAAAAAATGCTTTTATTCTACTTAACCTGAACATTTCATTTGAAAATACTCTCAGTGTTGAAGAATGTAGCTATATCCGGTTCATCAATTTTGTTACTTTCAGAGTGCTGACGTTGATTTCTGTATTTTGGATGTTTTGGCTAGTGACTATTTTAACTTTTTTTTCATTATTACTTTTTGTTCCTCCTGCACTTCGCGCATTCCAGAATACATAGAATATAATTTATAACACTTATTCGTCAAAATTTACCATTTTACATTCACAAAACATTTATAAATCCCTCAATTCTATGTAGTTCTGTATAAATAGCTCGCCTTGACAGAGCTATTGTATAAAAGGAAACTTTTCAGCTTAAAGATCCGAGTGAGATCCTAAATTGTCTAGCGTAAACTAATTTATTTCATTCAAGGTACCGTAGCATAAGTTTTTATTTGTCCTTAGAATCTTGTCATCGGTTAAGATGTTTATGATTGAGTTGTACACTTTTGGCAAGTCGACACAAAATCTGGAAGCCTTCGAATTTGTCACGTATAACAGATATCTTAGAGAAGGGTAAGGTACAACCGCCCAATATCAGTGAAGAATTATAGTTTTCATTTTTAAACTGGGGTTTTCGTAAACAACTATAATTTGAATTGGAAAGGGGGATCTTATTTTTTATTTCCAGGACAGAAATAGGACAGAAATCTATCAAAGTTTTTTAAGTTTTGAAATCTTTAAAAGTCGTTTGAAGAGATTCAAAACCCGAAATAACCAGGAATTTAAAATCATACATTGTGTAGAAATATGTAACTTTTCCATTGAAACGATGGAGTGCGCTTAAACGCTTAAGATTATATAACATGTCATATCAGTTTTAACGAATTTCTTAATTAGATTTTTTTCTTGACACTTACTCTGATAAAACTTAAGTATCTGAGCAGGGCATTGTTCACGCCGATAATTTCTGAGATAAGGGATATAAAATATAGTATATAATCTGATAAAAACCTAGAATATTCGTTAGTTACATTTTTAAACCAGTTTCTTAACAATACATTAATCAGCTTTTTCTCTTATTAGAAAATATGGGGATTGTTTCTACTCTCGCTCTATCATTGGCTGTTATTCTAAATTCTATTGGTGAATATAATGACATAATATATCCATAATTTAATGAACATTTTTTAAGCTATACGAAAATTGATATTGGTGCGATTTAATTTATTGTTAAATTTTCCACCAAAGGATTAAACTTAAATAATGAATCTTGAAACAAAAAAATTAGTTTTGATAAAGTAATTCAACTTTCAACTAATTAGTTGAATTTTCATTAATGAATTAATTAATTTTCAGTTACGTTTCAGACGAAGAAGATGAAGTTCTGTGCAATTTTGTTACACAAGTTGAATTTTCTGATTATCTGTTTTTTTAAAACTGATTTAAAAAAAGTTAATCTCTCGTTTTCAAGCTTTTTGTGCAATTCTCTTGCACAAGGTGACTTTTATTGAGTTTATGTTTTTAAAGCTGTTTGTAAATTGATTCCTCTCTTCCTTGTTTCAGAGATAAGTTTGCATTTCGATTGCTTACCTAATGGTGCCCCTCTCCCTGGCGTTCCTCGTGGCAGAACTTCTGATCCTCCTGAAAGGTCTCCTTCTTCTGCCAGACAACATTCTCCGTCTTCTCCGGTCATGTCTCTTCCTCCTACCGAATCTTCTGTTCGTGGCAGGTCTAGATCTCCTCCTGCCATGCGACCTTCTTTACGGCGACGTAAATTTACAATTGAAGAACTTCGATATATACGGCTGATTCCTCACAAGAATCCCATGCGGCGATTTGAAATTCGTAGATACACTTTTCCTCGTGATGCAGAAATTCGAGTGAGAGGAACATACTCTCTCCATCCGACCATGCCAACCGGAGTACAAGCTGTGTTGTCAACGTCCAATGGCGACGTCTTTGCTATAGTGGAAGGAAATAATACATATCTTCGTGGAATGTATACAACGAGAAATGGCGCTCAAGTACGGGCAAAAATAAACATGAATAGTGGCGAGATTAAAGAGATGACCAGACCAGAAATCCAGGAATCTCCCTTAGGCAGGGACCAGCAAATTTTCAAGCATTTTCAAACGATAATAGTAGACGACTCTGGCAAAAAAATTGATTAAATTTTTTTTGCAATGTAATACCAAAATAAAAGGCTCGCCGCAAAACTTTATTCTGAAAATTGCCTGACTGTTTCCTGAGTGTTCCACGACCAATTTTTTCTTTTTCCAAACTATTATTTAACAAACTATTTTTAACAAAATACCTAAATTTTTTGTAAAATAGATGGATTTTGATCCCTCAAATACAAATATCCAATAAAACAGTTACATTTTTACGTACACAGTTTTATTTTGAACCAAACCAGAGTAAATTTCAATCCAAGACAATTAGTTTTCTAACAAAACAGACTGGCCATTTTGGTTATAGACAAGTTAATCAAAAACCCTAATTCTATTGACAAAAAACTAAATTGCTACTCTAGTCAAAAAGCGTAACTTTCAAGTCAGAATTAGAATTTTCTAACCAGAAACGAAGATGTTTTTCAACTAAAACAGATCGATTTCAAACCAAAAGTAAACAATTTAAATTTTGAGTTTAATAAATTAATTTTTAACAAAATAAAAGCGAATTTGTAAAGATATAGTTAAATTTTCAGTCAAAAAGACGAACACTCAGCCAAAATTTTTATTTTTTAAGTAAAGTGGTTCAACTTTAGTTAGAAAAGTAGTTTAAAAAATAAGTTTTCAACCAAGTTTTAAAAATTTCAAGCAACGAGATGAAGCAAAAATTTCAGCAGTATATTTTTGATTAAAAATTTATCTGTTTTAAATGTAAATTCATGTGTTTGGTTGAAAATTCGTCTCTTTTGAAAGTAGAGTAAAAGTAAGACTCTCTTTACTTGAAATTTCATCATTTTAGTTGAAAATTCATTTTTTTGTTCAAAAGGTATTTTCCTAACTAAAAATTGAACTAGTTTGTGGAAATTTTTTTTTTTTTGTCTGGAAATTTATTTTTTGAAGTTCAAATTAAGCATCGATACGTTTTAAATTGGTTTTCAGTTCGTTTTCAATATGCGGAAAAGACAAAAAATTTTGAAGATTGTAAGAGACGACTGAGAAATCCAGAAAAATAAACTTCCTGACACTGTAAAATTTCCGAATTGGAAAATTCCCGAATAATAAACTTACTTCGATAAAAATATTTTATTCTTTTATTTTCATTAAATAAGTAATAATAATTGAAAAAACAATTATTTTAATTATTTAAATTCGGAAATTTTCTAGATTAGATATTTTATAATTTGGCAATTTTCTGTCAGGAATTTTATTATTCGGGAATTTTTCAATTCGGGATTTTGATATTTCGACAATTTTATACGTTCGGCAGTTTTATTATACGGAAATTTTACAATTAAAAAATTTTGTAGTGTCAGGAATTTTATATTTCTGGATTTTTTAGTCGTCCCCATAAATCTTTGAAAATTTTTCTATTCTTCGCATCTTAGAAAGGAACTGCAAAACAGTTCGAAAAGCGTCAATGCTGTATTATCAAAAATAAATTTAACATCTATGCTGGTAATACAAAGAAATATTACGTTTCACTTAATATACTTTTTTGGTTGAAACAAATCAACAAAATAATCACCAGAACTTATCACTTCTTACTCAAGAAATAGATTGATGGGTAGTGCATATTAGTGTGTGAAGTGTCAATTTATAGAATCTCAGCTCTCTTTCATTTGTTTTAGAGCAGAGTTCGGTTATCATTAAATTCTGGAAAACGGTTCGTAAATGAATATTCTTATTTTTTTGTTTATTTCACATGATTCTTCCCTAATCTAAACGTATAAAGAGTTCGGTGATTAATGTTGGCGACCAGAGTTTCTTATGGAGGATGAGCCGAATAGATTTAAGTTTTTTAATTGTAAGTCCACGTAGGCGAATGGAAGAATGACTGGTAGGAGGAGATCTGGACCTGCCACGAAGAGAAGATTTAGCACGAGGAAGAGAACTGGCCGGAGAATGTGGTCTGGCAGGAGAATGAGACCTTTCAGGAGAATTAGAAGTTCTGCCACGAGGAACGCCAGGGTAGGGGCACCATTAGGTAAGCAACCGAAATTCAAACTTATATCTGAAACAAAAGAAGACAGGATTCAATTTATAAAAAGCTTTAAAAACATAAACTCAAGAAAAGTCAACTTGTGCTAGAGATTGAAAGTTCTATTATTTGATTGTAAATTTATCTCTCTTGGGCCAAAAATTAATTTTTTTTGTTAAGGCTTCATAATTTTAGTTTAAAATTCATTTCTTTGGTTGAGAATCTTACCATGATTGCGAATTATTGGAATTGTCTAAAATTTGTCATCAGAGTTTTTCAAGGGATCTCCACGTTTTGAGACGCCCTAAAGCCGCAAAATCAAGTTTTGGCGATGGCGTCTGTCAGTATGTCTGTCCGTCAGTACGGCTGTCCATCTTTCCGTCCGTCTTCCTGTCCGTCTGCTCATAAATACAATAACTCTCGGAAAATGAACAGATTGAATCGAGGTTTGGCAAACTTTTTTTCGGTTCCAAAAAGCAGAACGAGTTTTTTAACCAGACACTTTGGATAGAAATTCGAAAAGTTCGAGCACTTTCAAAATGTTTGAGACCAGATTGAAAAAAATTAAAATTATATGCTGTTTATGAATTTTGTTATTTTCAGAGTGGTGACCTTGATTTTTGTATGTTGAACGTTTTGGCTAGTGACTATTTCAATGTTATTTTTTCATTATTACTTTTTGTACCTCCTGCGCTTCGCGCATTCGAGAATACATATAATTTATAACAGTTATTCGTCAAAATTTGCCATTTTACATCCACAAAACATTTATAAATCCCTCAATTCTATGTAGTTTTGTATAAATATCTCGCCTTGACACAGCTATCTTATAAAAGGAACCTTTTCAGCTTAAAGATCCTAGTGATATACTAAATTGTCTAGCGTGAACTAATTTATTTCGTCCAAGGTACTTCGAAATTCGGGTGTAACTACTTCTTTGGTCGTCACATTCCTTGCATTTTGAGGCATTATACGGAACCAGCAATTTTATATTTCAAGAATTATAGGATTTCATGAAATTTTCACGGCATTTTATGATCACAAGTCCTTTAATATACTCAAAATTTTGAAAACCCCGTATAATCGTTTCAAATGTGTGAATCACTTGCAATATTTAAAACGAAATTTAATTTTTAAAATCCCATGCACTCCCTGAAATCCTTTAAGATCTGTTGAAATTCTATCAGAATGTTATAAAATTTCATGTAAAATATTGAAAATCTTTGAAATATTTCCTTCAACATATTGGGCTGGAATTATTTTAAGCTAACAGAGTAAAAATCAGAACAAAATATATTTCGATGTCCTAATTTCTAGAACATTTGATAAAAAATGGAAAATTATAAAATTCATCTTTTCAATTGTTTAAACATATTTTTAGGGTATCTACTAGACCCGGACGTCGGGAAAGTTTTGTGTTCGCTCGAGTATGCTAATATGCAAATTTAGGATGGTTTCATATATTTTATTAATCTAATTCTGAGTTTGAACATGGAATTTTCTAAAATAATCACAACTCTGACTTAGAGCAGTGAGATTTATAAAAGATTACAGTAATTCTGAGTTTCAGTAAAGAATTATAATTTTGAGTTTGAGACAGGGAATTCCCGTAAAAGATTTATAATTTAGACTTTGTGACAGGGAATTGTAGATACGAAACAGAAATTCATCATATGACAGAAATTAGAAATCTATAAAAGTTTTGAAATCTTTAAAAGTCGTTCGAAGTGATTCAAAGCCCGAAATAACCAGGAATTTAAAATCATTGATTGGGTTGAAAATATGTGACTTTTTCATTGAAAGGATGGACTGCACTTATACGCTTAGGATTATATAACATGTCATATCAGTTTTAACCAATTTGGTAATTAAATTTTTTACTTGACACTTACTCTGATAAAACCTAAATATCTCAGCAGGGTAATGCTGACGCCAACGATTTCTGAAGTAACGAATATAAAATAGACTATATAATCTAATAAAAAACTAGAATATTCATTAGTTGAATGCTCAAACTAGTTTCTTAATAAAATATTAATCCGATTTTTCTCTGATTAGAAAATATGGGAATTGTTTCTACTCTCGTTCTACCATTGACTGTTATTCTAAATTCTATTGGTGAATATAGTAATATAATATATTCATAATTTTATGAACATTTTTTAAGCTATACGAAAATTGAAATTGGTGCGATTTAATCTGCATCTTATTCTTATTTAATGTGAGTTTATTTTCGTCGATTCCATAATGTGTAACTGGAATTCGAAAAGTGCCCCATTGATACGGAATTTGTACCCTATGTTAAAAAGTTAATTTTCAACTAAAAGATACATAACGTATTATCAACAAAATCGTGAAATTTTTTATCAACATATTAAATTTAATTGCACTGATAAATCAATTCATTTTAAGTTGCGTGTTCGGCCAAAGTAGATGAAGTTTTGCGTAATTTTGTTACACAAGACTTTTTTTGAATAAATACAAAAATACAAATACAAATACAAGTTGAGTTTTCTTATCTTTTCTTTAAACAGATTTTCAAAAAAAAAAAAAAAATTCTGGTTGTAAAGCTTTTTGTGCAGTTCTCTTGCACAAGTTGACTTTCCTTGAGTGTATGTTTTTAAAGCTTTCATCTAAATTGAATCCTCTTTTCTTTCTTGCAGATTTAAGTTTGCATTCCGATTGCTTGCCTAATGATGCGCCAATTCCTGGCGTTCCTCGTGGCAGACCTACTAATTCTCCCGAAAAGTCTCTTCCTCCTGCCAGACCACATTCTCCGCGTTCTCCAATCAGGTCTCCCTCTCCTGCCGAATCATCTCGTCTTGCTAGGACCGGATCTGCTACTGCCAGTCGACCTTCTTCTTTACGCCTACATTGACTTCCAATTGAAGAACTAAGATCTATTCGGCTTATTCCCCACAAGAATCCGATGAGGCGATTCGCAGTTCGTAGATATACATTTCCTTGAGATACAGAAATTCAAGTGAGAGGAAGATACAGTCTCCTCGCGCCGATGCCAACAGGAAGACAGACTGTATTGTCAACGTCCAATGGTGACGTATTTGCAATAGTAGATGGCGAGAATACATTTCTCCGTGGAATATATACAGCCAGAAACGGCCATCAAGAACGGGTAAAAATAAACATGCACAGTGGAGAGATTAATGAGGTGACCGTACGAGAAATCCAGGAATTTTCCTTAGCCAGGGACTTTTTAACAAAGTAGGTTAATCCTCAAACAAAACAGATGAATTTAAAAAGGACGTTGCATCTTTCACAAAAAGATGAAATCTCTACCAAGAAGACGGTTTTTTAACCAAGAAGATTAAATCTCCACCGAAAAAAACAAATTAAAAAAAATTGTCAAATTTTCTACCAGAGAGATGAACTTGTAACAAATTAGTTTAATTTTCAACCCGGGAGATGAATCATCATATAAATTGATTAATCTTCAACTGGACTATAATTACATATCCAGTTTAAAAAACTTATTTTTAACAAGCAAAAAGAAATCGACTGAAGCAAGCAGAATCGTTGTTCTTAACTGTGAAAACATGTCTCTCTAACTTAAAATCAAAAAGCGTAACATAAAAACTAAATTTCTTATTAGGTTAACAAATATAAACTCTTACAAGGCTTGTGACGTTCCCGTCGTTTGCGTGTAAGATGCTGTGAAAGAAATCATAAATCTTATTCCCCTTCTTAGCTTAGTTAGTAAGAGCACCAGAACGGGCATCGGCGGCCCTGGGTTCGTATCCCAGCGAAGCATAAAGAGGAATATTGCATATTGTTACATCCTACGACGTCACGCTAATTAAATTTCTAATTATTTATAATACAAGCTTAATTATAAAATACAAATCAATACAAATCTGCCTGGTATTGATTTATCAGATTTCTGCGAATAGCATACGTCGCATGTGGCTTCCCCTTAAAAACCTTATCATTTATGGGTTTTCCAGTCTGCGCTAACTGCGCAAAGTTAAAAGAGGAAACCCGAAATACCGGCTTATCAATGTAATTAGAAATAGGTACGAATTTGCTACCCTTATCGATTTTTAGGATTCGCATGGAATCTGTGCCATACGTAAACCCTAGCGAAGTTATCCAGTTCAGTTTCCATTTGTCCATTATCCATCGAAGTCTCGGTCCGAATCAGTAATCCGTCGAGTAGTTTTTCTGTCGTTTTCTCGTCTATCGGTTTGTTTTCTGCCTCCGGTTCGACTGTAAGAACTGTTATCTGTTAATCCTGGTGAAAGATAAAATGTTCACACATTAGTGTTAAGTATGGTTACAAGCGGAATTTGTCTAATACCTCTTATCAAATAACCATTTCTTGTTAATTATCAACGCAAAATCCCTGTCCTAATTGGATGTCTGGAAGGCGTCAAGCCAATGGAATAAACTGATGAAGCCTCAACCCTCTACGATTACGCTGAGGACCCTCCTAGGCTGTCTGGAGAAATCTAGTCATCAGATCATTCTTCTGGAGGAAATCATCAGGTTAATCATCTTCCA
>CAKNWT010333602.1:0-24819 GCA_932066315.1 Andricus coriarius
TGTTTCTCAAGTCTGCTGGATTGAGATCAGAGACTGAGGGATTTCTTTTTGCCTGTCAAGACGGCGTTATAGACAACTTAGTTTACCGCGAGCGCAGAATGAATATACCTGTAGGCAATACTAACTGCCGAGCGTGTAAGCAAGAACCAGAAACACTTAATACTTAAACCAAAGACACTTGCATGCTCAAAGTATGCACGTTACGGGTCCATCGAGAGACACAATGCAGCTCTAAAAGTGTTATATTACCATCTTAGGCACTTCTATGGTGTTGATCTATTGCCCGTCTTGCCATACGCCCAGAGGGAACTCGAGTCCGTTGTGGAGAATGATCAGTGTAAGATCTACTAGAATTTCTCATTCTCCACCATTCAACGTATCAGTGCTACGAAGCCTGATATTGTCCTCCAAGATCTGAAGACCAAGATCATTTACGTGATTGACTTCTCGGCACCAGCCGATGGTAATATCATGGCAAAGGAGGAAGAAAAACGGGTGAAATATCCAACCGGCTTGCCAGCGTCAGGCTCATTCCATCGCAAACCGGATGCAAAAGGCTGTTCTTCTGGGATCACTTCATCTGGTCCGTCAACACTGTTCCTCTTAACATTCTACAAAGATTGGTAGCTCTAAAAAAGTATCCAGAGATGAAATCTTCTTCTCCAACTGTCCCGTCTGCCACTTAAGGTCATCCGCGGCTAGAGTCCTGACTCCAAGCAACAGTGTTGCACGATGTTATCTCGCGTTAATTTTCCGCTCTTGCTTACCTTCTAGGACAGAAGGAGCAGAAGTGGATGACGTAAACGTTCCAGTTGCGTCGGGATTGGTTGCTTTAAGGAACCATGATCGTAGCTTCCGGAGCCTACAACTTCTCACAAGTAATAATATAATATAGTATAATATAGTATATTTAATAGTATCAGCAAGTTAAAACTGTTATTGGAAACGAGAAATATTATAAACACATTCGAAAATCGGACACTTTCCCTTTGAAAAAGATTTGTTCGTTCCAAACCGTGTAGCAAACAGCTAAATAGTAATATTCTTTTGAAGAAATTTCAAACTACAAATATTATAAGTAAAGTCCAAACTCTTTGTCCCTCTACAAAAATTGTTTTCTACTTGTTGAAGATTCCTTCGCAAGATTCTATCAGATAATAATTACTGCAGAGAAAACCATTATTTAAAAGTTGAACTATGGTAGCTGATTATTTATATATTCATCAATTACAATAATAACTGAGAGCTTCTGACAGTTTTTGCTCAAGGAATGTCACTATTCATTTACCTAATACATAATTTAGTTGAAACATTTTTTCTGAGGGACAGGGTCCGATTGTTGACTTTGATTTAAATATTTGTTTTAAACGAAGAAGGTTTAACATTTCTGAAACATTTTTCTGATAAAATATTACTAGTCAGTTGTTTGTTTCATGATTTAGTAAAAAAAAATTCAGAAGGCGAGTAGTTGATTTTGGAGATTGTTTATAATATTTATTCTTGAATCTAACAACTTTAAGTTACTGATTTATTTTTCTGCTGAAATATTATTATTTAGATTTCTATCACATGATTTTATCGGGGGAAAAAAAAATATTTTTCCGACAGTAAATGTTTGATTTTTGGATCTTTTCTATAATATTCCCTTTTAACAGTAACAATTGCTTCACGCCTATATTTTTTTAATTCAAAATAAGAATGTTCTTTGAGTATATCTGCATTAATTATGCTGCCGAAAAAATTTATTTGCATCTTATCTTTAACGATATAAGATAAGGTTCTTGAAATAGAAATTTTATTATTTTCATTATGTATAATATACAGTAAGGCCAAATTCATAGTAGTCATATTCATAAGTGCGAAAGAGATGCTCTTATGCGCCATCTACTAGTGTCTCACTCGCACTCACGCTTCTCTATGACTACTATGAAGTTGGCCTTACGGTATAGTATATACTAACTTTGCAAAATTTAGTTGAAAACTTTGTGTGGAATTTGTTGATTTTTGTTTTCCCAGAGTCCTTTACTTATTCACCTGCTTAATCACAATAGATTTGAAATTTTTCAATTTGAATTTGAAATTGTTTTATTCCATTTATAAAAGATTCTAGGTTAAAAATTTTACCAGTTTAGGATTCTGGTCTCGGAATAATCTATCAACTGCATCACCACGTATATCCTAATACATTGAAGTTTGCAAAATTTAATGTTATAATTTTGATATGTAATTTTTTTACAATTGTGTATAATAAAAATTAATTCAAGCATTTTTACATTTTTTTACATTTTTATGACAGACACTGCCGAAGTGAACAGACACTGCCGAAGTGAACAGACACTGCCGAAGTGAACAGACCGATCACGCATCACGGAAATAAGGGGGGGGGGGGGTCGGTCTGCAGATTTCGTGAATTCCATAAATTGTATGAAGTCTTAGAATTCCATGAATTCAGTGTAGTTCTTGAATTCCGTCAATTCCTTCAAATCCGTCAATTCCATGAATTCCATCAAGTCCACGAATTCTATGAAGTCTTAGAATTCCATGAAATCCTTGAATGAGAACGTCGTTTATAATTTATTTTCAGTCAATCTTGAAAATTGTTTCACTCATTATTTGTCGTCCTTATTTCCGCAACATTAGTTTCCGCACTTACGTCTGTGTTATGTTCTGTGGACCGACTCCCGCCCCTCCCCCTCCTTATTACCGTGCCGCGTGATCGCACTGTTCACTCGACTGCAACTTCGGCTATCTCCGACGTGTCGTGCGGGACAGCCGTGGAGTTTTCCGAATGAGAAATTACATGTCATTTTCCAACCAAACGTCGAGATCTATTTCGCTCTCCATCTGGAAGTATTTTACTCACGGTGCGCCATAAGAAGTTTCACTTCCAAGATTAACAAATACATGGGTGCATGGGGTAAATTTTGGGGCACCCTAAAAGGTGTTTAGGACGGAATTTAGAAAAAAGTATTTTTCTCATTTTTTTCTTGTGGGAAACTTCAGGGGGTGGGTGACATCTGTTAATGAAAAAAAAAGGTTTGTTTTTTCGGGCCACCCTATTGTGCACCAAGAAAGCAGATTTTAATTGCTCACTTGATAAGTTGTCTGATACTAAACGTCAGTAGTGTATATATAACGTATTTATGTCGTCTATTACAATTACAATACTGCACCAAATTGTTAACACGTAAGATTCACTTGGAAATGACAGTTGTTTTAAACATTTTTCTGTGGCAAAATATTTGCAGTTGTGATTCCTTCAGATTTGGATTTCCCTCAGTCATCTGAATGGCTGCAAATATTCACGAAAATAATATATGTTTGGTATAAAAAGCGAGTGCTTGCATTAATTTGGAAGTTGAGATTAAAATTTATGTGTATTTGGTGAGAATTTTTGTTCCCTCTCTTTTTTAACTTTTATTACATTGGGCAAATTGAGACAAAGTTAGATCAAGATCAATCATTAATCGACAAATCTGCTATTCAAAAGGCGAGGGGTTTATTATAAAAACTGTGAAAATGTGTTATTATTTTCAGATTTCTGCAACCATTGTCTATATCTTGGGATATCATCAACCACCTCAATTTTCTCTAATTTTTGAGAAAAATGGAACCCTGCGTTAAATTAATCTCATCTTCGAATGAAATCTGCGATATCATACAAACTGCGAAGGATTGGGCACTTTTAAACAGTTTCTCTAACATTTCAAATACTGATTGCAATGGCAACAGCATGATTATCGAGCATTTTCCCTTTTCTCTTTTTCCATCGGCAATACCAAAAGAATTGTATTTAGAAGCTTGTGAAATGGGAAAAATTTTAAGCGAGTTGACACACAAAGTGGCTCATGATTATGACTTTTTAAAACACGCCCTTGAGGAATCGATAAAGGTTGATGATTTTACAAAAAAAACTTTCGATGTTTATGAAACTGTGAGAAAAGAAGGTTTCACTCAAAAAATTTCGCTCGGTCTTTTCCGATCAGACCTTTTGCTGGACAATCAGAAATCTTGGAAACTAGTTGAAATTAATACACATGCTTATGGTATTCATAATGCAGACCTAATTACCAGACTTCATAAAATGATTTTACGAGAAATGGGAAGCGAAGATTTAATCAAAAATATGCAGGACAATAATAATGTGGAAAAAGTGGCATCAGGAATGTTTGAGGCTTGGAAGATGTATAACGATGAAAGGTATATGTAATATAGTAGTATTTTAATATATTTTCTATGTGACAGCTTTTTAAAAATCCCGCATAGAAAATTATCGGGGAATACTTGCGCCCAGTTAGGACATTATTTCGACTTTATAATCTAGACGGTCTTTTCCGGCCCTAATCGAGGGCTCGCTGTGTCGCCATGACCAAGAATTTGCTAAGTAATTTTTTTGCATATTTACAAGAAGAGACAAAGTGCTTAAAAGTATCAAAAATAACAAATGAAGTCTAAAACGAAATGATTTTTCTTCCTAATTATCTACCCACACGGCATGAAATGTTGAAATATTTACTGAAGTAAATCTAAAATATTGCAGAAATATTTCACTAAAATATTATTTGTCATGTTTAAAAATAATTTATAGAAACTTTGTAGAAATATTGCACTAAAATGTCACTTGTCTGGTTCGAAAATATTTTCAAGAAACACTGTAAAGAAATTGCATAAATATTGCACGAAATCATTTATGAAAGATTTTGAAAATGTTACAATGAAACCTTTTGATAATGTTGCACACAGGTTTCAAAGACGCTTTTAAATTCTTTCTATGAAAGGTTTCCTGAAGTAAATATAACATATTGTAGAAACACATTTCCGTAAAATATTATTTGCCATGTTTAAAAATAATTCAAAGAAATTTTGCAAAAATATTGCAGAAACATTTCACTAAAATATTACTTGCCTTGTTCAAGAATATTTCCAAGAAACATTGTAAAACAATTGCATAAATACTGCACGAAATCATTTATGAAATATTTTGGAAATATTGCGCGAAACATATCTTAAAATATTGATTGAAGGTTTCAGAAATAATGTATGAAAATATTCTATTCCAATGTCTAATTAAAATTGTAGCAACCATACAGATAATATTCCTCAAATTATTGTCAAAATATTTTAAAAATATTTTTATGAAATATTTCTAAATCTTGCTTGTAATATTTTAAAAATATTCAAATAACATTTCATAAATATTTCATGCAATACTGTGCACGATTTGTGCAAGGGACATATATTTATTTCAGAAACATTTCTTTGAATACCTTGTTAAGGAAGTAAGGGAAAATCTAAGTTTTTACGACATGTGAATTTCGTTACTTTATTTTTATTGTTTTTATAGTATTTTGTATGTAGGTTATATTATCAACTCCAAATATACTAACAAGGGAAGGTCTTCAGGTGTTCAGCGCCCGTAGGGTTATAACCGATCAGAAAAGATTCCTTGAGGTACCCACAACAAAGTTCAACCCATCCTAGTCCCTACCTTTTTGATATTTTTCCACCTCAACTCTGCAATGTTTTGAATTTTAACAATTTTTATGCAGTTTTTCACATGCAACTAAAGCACATTTTTTAACGTTCGTTTCTCCTCATTGCAAAATCTTATCTAGTATTGCATGGATAGGTTATTATTTATGTTTTTGAGAATTCTTTACGCGAATCTGATGTGACTTTTTTATTATAACATCATCTTCATGAAGAATTTAACGTCTGAATTGATCATCTTGTAAATTCTACGATAGTCGATAAATCTAATTTTAACGATATTTCTAACGAAAACCTTGAATGAGAGTTTTTCTTTCATATTTTTCGTGGGATGTTTGTTACTCAAGCGGAAATAAAATTGACATGCATATATACATGTACTTCGGAAATGACCCTCCGCTTTCCAACAGAATCGTGTAAAGAATCCTCAAAAACATAACAAATAACCTATCAGTTCAGGACTAGAAAAGATTTTGCAACGAGGAGAATGAACGTTACAAAAATTTGCTTTAACTGCATGTGAAAAACCGCATAAAAAAGGTTAAAATTCAAAACTTTGCAGGGTTCAGGTGGAAAAACATCAAAAAGGTAGGGGCTAGGATGGGTTGAACTTTGTTGTGGGTACCTCAAGGAATCTTTTCTGACCGGCTATAACCCTCCGGGCCCTGAACACCTGAAGACCTTCCATTGAAAGTGAAGGTTTAACGGGACGTCAACAATATTTTTCTCTTTAATTAAACTAAAACTTTAATTTTACGTGCATAAAGCGGCTTTCAACCATGCGAGTAACTGAAAGTCATATTACAATCATCAGTTTCCTTTCAACTGGCGAATGATCATATTGGTTACATTTGAAAGTCAAATGACTTAATTTTACTGAAATTCAGCTTCTTGTATTATTGCGTACTTTAGGCGAAAAATTTTGTTAAATGAAATAGTATTGTAGCTTGTGTCACTTTTTCAAAAAGTTAATTTTTCTCATTTTTAATGCATTTGTATTAAAAAAATGTATAACAAATTTGTGGATTTTTTTTGTTTTTTTTTTCATCTCATTATGACCGATTAAAAGAAAAGCTACTCGTACTATTCAAAAACAATATTAACCAAATAAATTAATTTTTAATAAAGAAGTTCAGTTTTTAATCAACTAATTGAGTATACAATAAAAAAAATATATTTTACTAAAAAGACGAATTTTCAAGAAAATAGTTAAATTTTTAACTAGAGTGATGAATCTTCAACAAAAAAGTAAATTTTTACCAAGCAAGTTCAACTGTCATTCAAGTAATTGAATTATGAACAAAAGGAAGAATTTTTAACTAAAAATCTTAATTTTCTACTGAAAAAGACAAATTTTTAGGAAAATACAGGAATCTTCCATAAAAAAAATTTCAACCTAAAATTGAATTTCAACCAAAAAAGATTTTAATTTTAAATAAAAACGGTTGAATTCAAACAAACGACAAATTTTCAATAAAACGGTTGAATCCTCAATCAAAAGAGATTCTTTTTCAATCAAACAGTTGCATCTCTAACCAAAAAAGAATACATTTGTACCAAAAGAAATTAATTTTAAAACCAAAAGGACGTATTTTCAAGAACAGAGTTGATAAACCTAACAAAAAAAGAGTTTAATTTTAAATCAAAAACAGTTACATTCAATTAGAGAAGATTAATCTTCAAACAAACAGTTGAATTTTTAACTAAAGGAGAACAATTTTCAACCAAAAGCCGAATAGTTTAATTGTCAGTTTAAAAAATTAATTTTCAAAAAAAAAACTATGTTCAACTCTGAAAATTAATTTCTTTTAAAGGTGTTTTTACAGCTTTGCATAGTTTCAATTGCTTCTTCTGGAAGATTTACTGCTTCCTAGGATCAAGAAGAAAATTTCGAATTTCAGAGTGGGAGAAAAATTCGAATTTTCCTATATTAAGCTATAAATCTGCATAGCTCTAGAAATTATTATGTTGACCTTTATAAAGTCGATCTTTAGATTTACGTGGTTCATGTTTATATCGACACTGATTAATACTTGGTTTAAAAAATGTAGGACATTTCTTCGAAAGCTCAGTCCTGAAATTTCAGTGTGCATAAAAAAAAATCTGAAATCTGTTTATAAGCGTTGCATATCTTATTGATGAAATTTCTGGATCTACTGTGCAATTATATTAGAATTGCATTTGAATTTGGTTTGATATTTTTCAGAGCTGCTGTAGTTATCGTTTTAAGAGACAGGACATTATTTATGAATGAGGACCGTGCACTTGAATTTGAATTAAAAAAATTAAATCCAAAAATTAAAGTTCTTCGAAGAGACTTGCAAGAGTTAGCAGCCACAGCCAAACTGAGCCCCGATTTGGAACTATTAGTTGACAACACTACAATTGCTCTAATTCATAATCACACAGTTAATCAAGAACGCTTCCACACCTCGAAAGAAATATGGGATTTGAGGCTGATGCTAGAAAGATCGAAAGCCATCAAAAGTCCTTCGATTCAGTATGTGCTTGCAGGATCAAAAAAAGTGCAACAAGTTCTTTCTCAACCAGGAGTGCTAGAAAAATTTCTAAATAATTCTGAACTTGTTTCTAAAGTTAGAAAATTATTTGTTGGTAACTATAAATTTTACATTTCACTTTATGAATTCTGTTCGAGCGGAAAGGACATTTGACCAATTTTATGTGAAATCGGGCAGTCTAACCCCTGTGATGCTGGCCACCATTGAATATATTGTTCTTTTGAATCCCTTAAAGGAACTAGAATATTTTAAAAAATCTCTAAAATGGCGTAAATGGGCAACTTTAACTTTTCATTTTTTTTTAGTTTTACAGTAATATGGGGGTTGATATCATGTGAGATTTATTCTCGCTATACTATTCCTTCATATTGAAAAAAACTGTTGTTTAGATTGCAGAATAGGGGCGTCCACCCTATTTTGGCTGGAAAACATTTTTTTCGGCAACAAACTATTAGAATCTTGCATTGAACTATAAGTGAAGCCATTTGACAGGGCGAAAGTTTAAAATTATTCTTACTTTTGTTACTACGATGTCTCAAATGTGGGTCAGTCACGATATCGGAATGATCATATTATGATGGAGATTATTAACATTATTTTTGTGATTAGTCAAAGGGGGATAAATTAATTATTTACAGTGTTTCTGGCCATACGGATGTTTAAAAGCACCTAAACAGTGAGTTCAATATGATCATTCCGATAGCATGACAGGCCCATATTTGAGACATCGTAATAACAAAAGTAACAATAATTTTAAACTTTTGCCTCGTCAAATCGTTTCATTTATCCTTCGATCTAAGATTCTAATAGTTTGGTTGCCGAAAAAAAATTGTTTCCTAGGGGCAGAGAATCAGCGGAAATGACATAACCCTACAGCACCCACGACTTGCCGTGGTCGGTTGCCAAATGCAAATAAATAATTAATACAAAAAGATATTGTTTGTTTTGAAAAATTAGCACAAATGTGGGCCGCGAAAGCTAGGACCTCGACGCCTCACCCAGGGGTCGATCCCCACGCACCTGGAGGTCTATAATGTCATCCGCCGGGCTCATTTCCACAACACCAGAAGGACGCCAAAAAGGACGGGCCATTATTCTTTTATTTCACTCACTTCATAATAATCCTTTAGAATTCACGGGTCGGAATTCGAACCAATAATCCATACCACTTTAAGAAATTAAAGCGCATGATACTTGGTCTCAGAAAAATGTCACAAGAGCACGGCACGAAAGTTGAAACGAAAACTGCCGACAGAAAGCTGTATACCGCCCAGCCAATCGAACGCGCCACAATCACAATAAAACTGCCATCGTACACCCCCGGGCGCAAGGTCTCGAGCATCATTCGCTAAGAAAATTGTCCCCGCGGAAACAGTAGCATCAGGGAGAAATTCCCAACAATAACGAACATTATTAGGAATAGTAAAACTTTCTCAATTAAAAAATTACTTCAGATTTTAACCAAATAAAATTAAATAGGTTCAAATATGTACTAACAGTTCTATAGACCAGGTACACAACTGAATGAACCTTATGCGTCAAAATCGAATTCTACTGTGACTCTTCCTCAAATTTCAGATTTCTTCTCACGGTCGTATTCAGTGATTTTTATCAACAAACCTTATGACTGGCCATCTGCCAATTTCGAGTTGAACCTTGTAACCAGGCTTTCCAATTTTATCCGTGTGCACCACGGCTAATCACGTATCCTGGACGGGGAAGGCCCAGGATTGGGAAACCCAGTTACTTTTTGGCAATCAAAAAGCAATAATTATTTCTAGGCTTCCACTTACCTGCGTCTGCGACACAACTACCGGATTCTACCGAGTTCGTGAGTCGCACTCGTTCGACTCACGAACAACTCACGAAGCTCGTTGAATTTCTATTGTTACAGGCGCCAGGTAGGTTTCCCTAGCAGAGCCCCGTTGGCGCCGGTCCTGTCGCAACTACTAGGTTATTCCCTTGGTGAAGTGAGAGAAATTTATATCCGAAAGTGACGATAATAATTATTTTTCATCCAAGAAAATTAATTTATCAAAAATAACAAACATTTATTCAAAATAAAAGACTGATTAATAAAACTACAACTCCCAGTTTATACAATCGCGGATATAAAAAATGGTCGAAAAACCGCCAGAGCACTTTGTCGGCTACAAAATGGCCGACCGAGACGCCCGCACTTGCACCACGTCACTGGACGTGCATTGCGCGTGCTTACGCCCACGGTTTCTCTGAGGAACGCCCACCTCAACTATCTATAGTCAGGCTTCGAGGCGGGCGTACCTCACTCCCGGGTGTCGTGAGAGTCTCGGCCAACACTACACTTTCGTCCACGCACGTGGTCCGACGGTCTCACTGCGCGGGATCGAGAAAGAAAAGCACTGAACGTTGAGGAAAAACTATAAAGGCCACTCACCCTGTTGCCATCGGGCATACGTTGCCTTATTCTGGTCCATTTTCCATCTTACTTAATATTTTCCTTCTCTAATTTGGATTATCCGTCGTTCCGGTCTGTGCGGGTACACCGCCGCCAAGTCAGAAAACACAAGTGACAGGTCCCGCGTTCCTCTTCGCTTCCTTCCTTCTCGAGCCTTCGTGTCGTGCCTCTCGATTGGTCTGTTGGAGTGAAGATGGCTGGCCTGTCGATTTCGGCCAATGGGTGCCTTTGTACTTCTGCTGCGCGCTTCCCATTGGTCCTCACGTGCTAACTGGAATATGGTCGTTTACTGAACCACAGCAGCGTGGGGTCGTCCATCCGTGCCGTGATGCAGGGCTGGTTGACTTAGTTACGTACTGCCTTCGACACTGCGAGTGAAGCTTAACGGTATGTGGTTGCAGGGCTGGCTCGTCCTGTGACTCGGTGATCGTCTCTGTACCACTACTCACCGCCGAACGTGGAGCTGAGGTGTAGCATGTACTGCGAAACATGGCGATTAGTTGTGGCACCACTCTAATTGGTCGTATGACGCTGAGGTATGGTGTGTAAGGATACTCTGGCGCTTCGGAGATGAACATATTATTATATTAATATTCGAGGATACCTTAAACTACACTTACTTTTCCTGACTGGGCGGTAAGAGTGTGTTTTTCTTTATAATAATGTTGTTAGGCCGGCCTTTTCCTCGGGTTCCGAGGTTAAGTCTCGCTTCGGCGAAACCCCGGAAAGTTGTTTTTCACAACTTTCTGCGTTTTCTCCGAAAACATCGTCACAACCTTTATTCCTAAAATTTCTTTATCGAAATTCAACTTATACCGTCAGCCCTGACCCGACCCCTAGATCATAAAAATGAAAGTCCTTATTGATTATTTCTTATGTTTTTGATCAAACATTCTAGAGAGTTTTAACAAATAGTTTTAATTGAACTGCATCGTCAAGTCTTCGAGGAACTGAAATAAAATATGAGAAATTTCTGTTCTTCACAACCAAATTTCGGAAGCGTCATTCTCTTACATGTTTCGTAAAGCGATGATGAGGGATGACATCATTTTCAGAAAAAATAAGTATCCGGAATGCTGAAAATTATCGAAAATATAAATAATGAACTGGGAAATTTCGAAAATTAAATTTTGAACACAAATATTTAACAGAACAGTTGGCTTTTCTACAAGAGAAGATGACTTTCAAAAAAATATTCAATTTATGAACCAAAAATGTGCAATTTCATTTCAAATCAGGCAAAATTGCGTGAAAGGTCTAGATTATGGTGTTGAAATAATTTTTCATTTGGATCCTATATAATTCCAGAGTGAAAAAAAAGGACAGGTATTTCACAATTAAAACACTAAATTACAGATTACCTGCGAATTCTCAAAAAATGACAGAAACTTTTTTTCGAAATGCAATGTTTTCCGAGGGAGAGTCTGTATTCGGGAATTTGTTTTTTATTTGACGTGAAAATTTTTGTTCTTTCAATTGATGACAAAAAATTAGAAAAATAAGAAAAGGGCGGTTGTTTTTTAAAAGTTCTTGAAAATGGATTTCCTTAAAAAATGCCTTTTTTACCATTTTAATTTTTATAATAACAGATGGGAATATGTAGGTAGTAAATATCTTTCGAGTTTTTGTCTTCTCAAACCATTGCTTCACATGGAAAAAATTATTTGAATAAAACAATTAATTTTCGCATTTTTCTCGGAAAGAACGGAAGTCACAAAAAATGTTTCCATAATAGTTTACACATTTAAAAAATTTCTACAAAAACTACTTCTTGTTCTTTTGTGATATCTTGCATCGTACACGTAAAAAATTCTTCCTGTCCTCAAACAGGGTTTAGCCTTCATAAAACCGATAGAATGCCTTTTTTATATAAGCAGAAACATTTTTTTTAAATATTGGAAAAAATAAACGAGGTGGATTTTTCAGGAAAATCCCACCTAACCATTTTTGAGGCCTGGAATTTCTTAAAATATAGTTTTGATGTACACATTTTTTGCACCTTTTTTTGGAGAAAAATGCAAAAATTTGATATGCAGTACATAGAATTTGTATATTTAAATACTAAATCATTGTACAACCTCAATCTGGACCTCTCTGTCTGATTGGAAATAAATTGGTCAAATATAATAGTAGAGATTTCAACCAAAAATAGTTGGATTTTCTTATTGGGTTCTATAAATTCAATTTGCGTTTGAGCAAATAAAAAGAGCAAAAATAGGCGAAAAAAGAAGAATTTCCTTAAGAAAGGTAAAAGAGGAAAAGAGGGGAAATAAGGAGAAGTCTGCAATACCCAAACAACTCCTTAACATCGACAGGGACAGACTGCCCGATTTTATATGAAATCAATCATTTGCCAAAATCGCTGCTGAATTAAAAAAGTTGTTCTATTTCTTTAAGAAAATATCTTACAGGAATGTATCCTTTGGATTTTACTGGTGAAGGAGATCGAGCAGCAGAAATAGCTGTCGCAAATCCCTACAATTTCGTGCTAAAACCTTCAAAAGAGGGTGGCGGAAATAACGCCTTTGGATCGGAAATTGTATCAGCTTTAGAGAAACTAAAAGAAAATAAAGAGAGACCGGCGTGGATTTTAATGGAGAAGATTTTCTCACCAGCACAGAAAAATTATTTTGTACGTGCAAAAAGCGAATTTGATTATGATGCGATAAATTCAGTTTGGGAATTGGGCATTTTTTCTGTTGTTATTGGCGATTCTGAAAAATTATTTTATAATAAGGACGCTGGTAATGGTTTATTAAGAGCAAAAGAAAGTCATGTAGATGAAACCGGGATAATGTCAGGTGCAGGAGTATTTAGTAGTATTTATTTCACGGAGGGATAATTATAGCCCTCTATTTTGCACGCATATAAATTGTTATGTCAGTTAAAGAGCAATAAAATGTTATTATATTCACTTTAAATTACAAAGATCACGTAAAAGTGGTTTTCAATTATTCCTTATCCATCCAGTTTCCTCTTGAAACCACCCACATAACACACTTCATGATGCTATGAATTATAGAATATTTATTGATTGACAATTATTTCAATGTAAATTTTAGAAATCAAAAAAATACTGGAAAATTAACGTCAATGTGACAGTGAGGGATAAGTTACTTTTTAAAAGTAATTAGTTATATACTTCTTTAGCGGATTCTGTCTCTCCATTTGTTTCTCCTTTTTTTATGTCTCTTTCTCTTTTTCGCAAACAAATTAATCATTATAGGTGTATACGTTTGGAATCTTAACATAAATGTTGATTTTTACATGTACAGTGTACACCTATATAATGTCCAATTGACACGAATTGAAAATGTTCAAGATTAATTAGTCATAGTAGAATTGTTTTATAACTGAACTTTGAATTGATATATAGTGAATTTAAAAAAAAATGTATTTTTTCATCAATATTAAATTAATTTATCTAGTTGATCGAAACTAACTACATTAAGTTTTTGTTTACCAAACTCGTTTTGATAATAAGGAATTGTTCTCTAACGGAAATGGGCCAAAGCAGAGAGCTATAATAATAATAAGTTATTGAAAAACTACAGGTCTTATAGGTTGTAAAATTTTAAACCTCAGCAAATGTAAATGGCAGTCCCTGCCGGTGGGGTCCATAGTTTATAGAGGTCGGAGTATAATGAACAGTAAAATTTTCAAACGAAAACTCTTGTAATTTTGACCCTGGAAAATGCTAAAGCCGCAAAATGGTAATATAATTTTCTTTGAAAGCAATTCGGTATGTTTATCAAGACAAGTCTACGTGGTCTTATCTTGGGACAGTTTACAGCCACAAATACGAGAGAAGTCCGTATATCTCCAATGTCTAGCTGGTGAGATAGAACCAGACATCATGGTCTTGAAGACTTATTGAAGTTATTGAAGAGAAAATCAAGACCAAATATTGTTACTCGGGTTTGGCTTGTTTCCCCGAAATTTCAGAACGACTAGTCCATCCGCTTCTTGAGCTTCGCTAATTTTTTGGGACGACTAGTCGCGACCTACGAACGACCCAGTAGTTTTTTTGCCGAAAAATTATTTTTCAGGAAACTGAACTTTATACTGAAGAAATAGTGAATAAATGTACCGGTAACTAGCTATTTAATAAAATAGCTAATTGGATAAATGCTGAAATGAATCGAAAATGACAGACCTAATACCAGAATTTTATATTAAATTTGTATTTAGTATTTATTTCTAAAAGTTTCAAGAGCATGCTTATCTACTACTGACAATCGCTTATCAGCGGTTGAATCAAGAGTTTACGTACGTCAATGTCAATGCCAACTCGCAACCTGAGGCTTTGAGATGACTCTCACAATTAGAAATTCTTTTGACAATGCTCGGTTCCGAAATTAGGTTATTTATCAAAACTTGAGCCCGGGTCCTGGTTTAACTCTGGAGTATGTTCATAAACTGATTACTTTATAATAAAATATGAAGTTGCTTATAAAAGCATCCACTTAACGAAAAATGAATATATTTTGACGGTAGAAACTTCATATCTAATTCAAGTGACTTCATGTCAATTAAAATGACTTCAGATATTTCAGGAGATTTCAGAGAATTTAGGAGAATTCAAGTGATTTCAAATGGTCCGTCCATACACCACTTGGACAATTTTTGACTACATTTTTACCCCCCCTTGTGGACAAGCCTAGATTTTTGACGAATACTCCCCCCTGGCTACTCTGTCCACGTGAACTTATTTCATATTTCTCTAAACCGTGGATCGCTTTTGTATTCATCAGTATTCAAAATTTGATTATGCAGTTGGCCAATCTTGGTTAATGATCTTGAATTTTACTAAAAATTAAATTAATTTTTAGTAATGGTAATGTTGCATTTGAAACTCATCTCAATGATTTTTATTTTCATCGAGATATTCGTTCAATTTGCGTTTACTCTTTCCTGTCCAGTAAATTGCAACCAACTGTATAAGTTGATTCCAATACTGATAGGATATTAAAACTAGCCCTTACCATTTTATAACTAAATTTGTAAATTAAATAAAGAACAAATTAGTAAGATGAATTCTTACAGTAAAATTCACATTAAATGTTAAATAATTCTTTTACGATAAAGGTAACGGATTGTGGATTTACTCGAGGGAGAGATGATTGCGTATTTTAATAATAAATCAACTTCTATTTTATGAATCTCTCTCAAAAGATCCATTTCAGGTTACTGCACATAATCATAAATTTAATTTTTATTGTGTATCATCGCACAACGAGGTCCTACGAGTTTACGAGTAGATTATCATTTTTCTTTAATTCTAAGCTTACTCGAACAACAAGGTCCTAATGGTTAAATCAGGTGCAGGGTCGTTACGAGAAGCGACATGATTTCAATTTTTACTCAAAATAAAAGAATTTTCCAATTCACCGTTAGTTCAAAATTGATTATCCTAGCATGCACAACAAGGTCCTTATAATTAAATAAGGTGCAGAGTCGTTACAGGCATCACACACACATTAAAGTTTTTTTTATCCCCACAAACTCACATTTATTACTTTAATTCAAAAACAATTAATTAAAATAATTTATAGCACTTGAAGGAGAATCTCAAGTAGGAAGCTTTCCTTCCCGAAGCTTACGATGCTATATACTCAAAAGAAACACTCTATCTTCATTGACAAGTAGATCATGCAGACCAAGAGAGGCTTCTTCCTCGCAGAGGGTCGAGTAGGAAGTCCTTTGGTACCGATACCGGGGTCGATTTATAAAGTGCGTTGGTCCCACGCTATCCCCACTTATTTAGCCGATGGCGCGCGCAATCGATCGTATGATCGAATGATTTCGTGAATCATCCCTTCGTTCCACCTGCTTGTCCACTTTTGAGTCAGAGGCGTATCATTATAAATATTCGCCCGTAGTTTTATGATTTAATTCTAAATATGAAAATAGAACGGACCGTCTCAATGGTATTCGAAAGCCGCGAAGCCAAAAGGAGCTGTGAATTAACAGGAAATTCGATTTTTCTTAAAAATATAAGCTTCAAGATACAAAGTAAGAAGTCCAAACAAAAAGTAGTGAACATTTTTTTAGTGTTTTATATGTTTCTGAAAAAAAGTCCACAGATTCAGAAGAACGCGAGTCCACGTTCGGGTGGTCCAAAAATGTTTTGGAAAATTCTTATTTCAAATTTTCATGCACATCGCCCCCAAATTTTTTCGAATCCTCCAAAAAAAAGCGTTATACAAAACTATATTCAGAGTTTATTCCAGCCCCATGATGTTCAACACGTACATCCCATAAGAAACAAAGACGTTTTTGTACATTTTATCCCGAATCGTCAATATTAGGTGAATCGTTCAAATAATTTATCATTGTTTTCAGCAATGTTCTCTTAGAATAGAGTTAGAAAGTCGCGGTTTTTCCGAATTTTATCATGAGAGTGACGTAATAATTAATTCAAGTTAACAAACATAGTTGTTTAAACAATGTATTATTCCTGAGAACTGAAAAGTAAAGAAAAACGGTAAATTTCTGAAAAACCCGCAACTTTTTGACACTACTTGGAGAGAAGATTTTAAATCATAATAAACTGTATAAACAATTAGGTTTGTCAACTTGCATTAAGTGTTATCTCACTGAGCAACAAATTGCCAAAAAATAAACGAATTCAGAAGAAACCACAACTAACTAGCATTATTATAGGGAAAGATAGTTAAAAACAATAATTTGTTTAAATAATTATGTTTGTTGTATCGATTAAATTATTACCCTATTATAATTTGAAAGAGGACCAAAAGTTGAAAATCAGTTGAAAAATTCAAATAATAACCGCGACTTTCTAACTCTACTCTAAGATAAAATAGCTATAAACAACAATAAATTGTTTGAACAATTTATTTAAATATCAAATTATCAGTATTAAGTTATGTTTTATGCTTTGGAAACAATTTTTACTAAACAAAACCTCAAAACAATAACAGTTAGTGCCAGAAACTCGCAATACCCTATTTGAGTGTAAAACTTTTGTTTATTAATTTTTTTTCGTACCTTGCGTCGTTTTACCCAAAATTTATATTTTTTCAATCTCATTTTTCACGATTAGAATAAAAACTGCGCATTCTATCGAAAAATAATGTATGAAATATTTGTAGCTCTTTCTTGATTAAACAAGTTTTGTTCAAATGCTTTTTTTTCGTAGTTTGTGTCCACGAAGTAGTATAAGGAAATCCAACTCTAATATAAGGATACCTCCCATTTTTCCGTGCCCACTTCCTATAGCATACCCACAGCATACCAGATTACGTATTGTAGCGCCTCTCATGACAAAATTTGAAACTGTTGAAACCTAACTCTAAAACCTATGTTATAACGGTTTCCGTAAGAGGCGCTAGAACACGTAATCCGAAGTGCTATAGGATGTGGGCACGGAAAAGTGGGGGTACAATTTTCCGAAATGGCCCATAGAGTTGGATCTCCTTATACTACTTCGTGTTCGTGTCGTTTGTCTAAAAATTCAATTGTTTTTATTTATAGTATTGTTTTTTACGAATGAATAAAAAACTACGCGTTCTTTTGAAAAGTGGTTGATAATCAAATTTTTAGATTTTTTTGAGGTGCACAATTATTCTTTGTTTTTTTTCCATTTCTTAGATAGTTCAAAAGCTTAACGGAATTTTTGATTTTTAAATATTTTTTGTGCGATCAAAATGTGAATTTTCGATTCTTCAGGGGAATTCGAGAAATTGTTATGATAGTTTTATGAAGCTTTCAAAATGCGACACGTTTTTCTTCTCTTGACTTTTTTCTATATCGTGCGTTATTTGGTTTAAATTTTTTATTTTCGTTTGCTTTTTTGAATTTTGAAAATGCTGCAACTCTGACCATTGTGTTTTGGGATTTTTTTCGGAACCTATAAAACAGACTTATGGGGGTGATATTTGAAAATTAATATTTTATGTGTGTGTGGATTCGAACGAATTTCCGGGCATTATTCATAAAAATTCGAAAGCAAAATTTTCCAATGAATTTTTGGACCACCCTAATATACAATCTTAGTATCTTATTCTGGATTTGCTACACACTTTACTTACAATTTTTATTTCCGGCAAGTAGAAAGCTATATAACATTATTGCATTTTTATATAGAAGCTTCAATCTCAAACAATTGCACTCCTTTGTACATGAACTTAAAAAAATTTTAATTTAAAATGTTCCTATTGCTAAAAATTGAATAATTTTATATTTCAAGTTCTTAGATTTGAAACCTTGGTAAAACAAAAGGTATTAAACTTATATGTTGCTTCCGATTAGTAGTAGGATATAAATTATTATTTTAAATTTCAAATGGAAGAATATCAAATGTTTTGTTTTTACTTTCGGTGATTTGAGATGAGGATAGCTTTGTGTCAGTTAAGTATGGCAGAATAGACCAGCTGTGTAAATAACTCTAATTTTTCCAATCTCAAGCGATAAATTGCAAATGCGTAGTGTTTGTTGAGGTGACGCAGGATACTTATAAGATTAACAACATTTTTCGCTCATTGTTTTAATTATAAGGAATTATCATTCAGTAGTTCTCCACTATCGAATTATTAAATATTTCAAATAATCGAAGAAGTCATTTTTCACCAATCCTTAGTTGCTCCCATTTTTCTAATTGAATGAGTAGAATTTTATTTTTTACTAGTGAAATTTTACTAACTTTGATTCTGAGAGATAGCCGGCGAACTCTGGCTTCAATTTTAACTTAAGATGTTCTCTGTAATGCAAAAGTATTTTTTTTTTAATCAAATAAATCATAGTTTCTGTTTAATTCTAACGAGAGTTCTTTTGCTGTTTCAAGATCCGTGAAGAAAACCAAACAAAAATTCAAATAAGAAAAATGGCGACCGTTTTTCTTAAAATCAATAATTTTTGGTTTTTTATATACCAGACGAAACAGTGGCTAAAGTTAGTATATATATTTCTATAACAACTGAAAAATTTCCTCATTGAAAGATAGTACAATTGTGCACAATCTGTCGAAAACAATAAATTCTCGAACATACAAGGAAAGTATCCGTGGTTTACCTCACCGATTTTCTGCATTCTGTAATTTGTTGTAGTACATAACAAAATAGTGGATAGTATCTTTTTACGTGTTGCTCCGTATATTTATGGGGAGAAAACTTCCAAACATGAAATTCATCAAAACCAGTTTTTCTTTAAAATCTCAGAAACGAATCGAAATTTTTCAACCATATTTTTCATACTGAAGTTCTGTGACCCTTATTTTTTAGAAGGATGAATATGCTTTTTGCACTTTTTCATACATAAACTTTTATATCAGCTGAATTTCACTGTGCATTGTAATGGTTTTAACAAAATTAAAAATTAAATTCGACATGTTTTGGGGTTTTTGAAGAAAATTCATTGCAAGGGGTGAATTAACCCAACTGCTAATTTATTGGCTCTTAAAAAATTAATTCCAACATAAGTTTTAAAATTTAATTTTGGAACGCTCATCCCGGCGCATATTTTGCATTAAAAAAGAAATAACATAAGCGTCCTTATTTTTAGGGGGTTGCCTACCACCATGAAATTTATCAATATTAGATTGTCAATAAGAACTGTTTTCTTCTTCACTTTTAATTGCAGATTGATATTTACCAATATGATATGTAAAATATTAATAAATATTTATTATATAAATATTAACAAGTCTATAGTATTTACAACCACCTGATTTTTTAAGGTCTCACCTCTGAAATTTCCGCTTTTTTAATATGACGATTTATTACATATTGAACAGAATTTCAAAATTTTATATCATACTCAAAAAATATATTTGCATTTCAACTGATGTCTCCGAATTCGGCCATTTAAGGGGTGAAACCTGGCCTTAAACTTAACCCTCCCAAAATGTGTTTTTTAACCATTTTTTAAGAATGAATTTGACCAATAAAAATAGTTACTTTTAAAATCTCTTTGAAGTTACATTTTTTAAACTTTAGTCTACAATGAAGAAGTTTGAAACTAAAGCTGTATGAATGAGTAACAAAATACATTATTTTTATATTTCACGATTAAAAACACATTTTTGGATAATAAAATATATAATTTCAAAATTGTATGGAAACTAGTAAGGTACATAAAATTAAAAGATGTTTTTTTAGTATGATATAAAATTTTGAATTTGATTAAAATTTAAAACGTATCTTGTGAATAATTTTTTAACGGCAATTAATTGACTATAGTGATAAAAAACCCAACTTAACGAATTTTATTGAAAAATACCGGAACATGTCAACTTTAATTTTTAATTTTCTTAATAACAGTACAATATAAAGTGAAATTCAGTTTTGTAAGAAATAATCTGACATTTGTTTGGTTGACAAATTTTATTTTGTTTTTGAGATGTTGAAGAAAAACTGTTTTCGAAGGTCAACATTGAGGGTGGGTTTTCTCACCCTAAATCATCGAGTTATAACTTTAAAAAAATATGTGTCAACTATTTTCTTATGTTATACAACATATTACAAATTAAAGAAAGTCGTGGAGGTACAACTGAATGAAAAATTTCGAATAGCCGGTAAATTATAAAAGGCGTAAATTTTGATGCCTAATGATGTATATGTCAGGTGATCTAAAATAATAAACATATTTGATGATATAAAATTTAAGAAAAGACAGTTCGAGTTGAAGCAATCGAGAAAATAACGCGGACCAATTTGAGTTATTGCCATAGTTTCAAGTTCATTTTCAGATATAAGGTGATTATTATTATTATTATTATACAGAAGAAGAATATGAGAATCACTGGCGTAATTTAAGATAATTCTATGTATAAAATCTCATTGATAATAAATCCGAATAATAAATTATCACACGTTGCACGATGTTGAAATGATTTCCTTTTTTCGCTAAACCCTTGAAATGTGCTCGTCAGATCGATACGCAAATACTATATAAGGCAACTGTCACGAGGACCGTGATCATTCTACAGATATCAGTTTCTTGCCCATATTTTTTTTTTTTTTTGAGGAAGAGTCTTGATTGGAAAAATATTATATTGATCTTCAATTTGCAAGATGGCGGAAAAAGCGACGTTCGCTATTTTACTGAGTAAGTAATAATCCATACAAACGAAATACATGCTTGCTGTGTAGAAATTTTATTGAAGAAATGAAGCCAGGCGTCACACAGGAGCCCATCAACTCAAATTTCGATTTGTAAAAAAAAAGAAGAAATTCACCTCAATTTAAAATAATTATTCAAATAAATATTTTTATCTGAGTTCACATATCTTTCCACTTGAGACTGATAAAAACATTTCATACGGAGGAAAAGAGGTATAACTAATTTTTCTGCTAAAATTCCTTTTCCACGAGGCACGTTTTGTTCGAATTTTTGGGAAATTAAAGACAATTTTCTTATGGCCCCGTGCATAACTGTACATTTCCCCCGGATCACGTTTGAAAGATAAATCGGATTCGGTTGTGCTTTGACACACGTTTTTAGTGACCTGAAAGAAAACTTGAGTTCGTTATTCAGCATTTTTTGACCAACGGTTCTGTGTTCAACTACAAAAAAAAGATAATGAAAAATTAAACAATTCAGTTTGCCGTCAAATCATGCAGGATACGAAAAAAGATGAGTTGACAAAAGTTGTGAACCCAAAATATATCTACAAATTCGATATTACTCACTTTTTCAAAGGATGCGTAGTTTTTGTTTTATTATTGAAAAACAACATCAAAAATAAAAATCTGCTCGCAAGTTTGAGCACGCCTAGACACGCGTGTATGCCAAATCTCGGAATGCCTGAATGTTGTCTTTAATGCTGAAAATAGGCATTTTTTTCTAGCATTTTTTATGGTTGAACAAAAACTCATAGAAGTCTTCTTTGAGATTTTCATGAATAAAGCCACAATGAGCAGTCCTGTCAAATAATGGTCAAGCAAATTATGTAGGACTTTTTAAAAGCTAAAATTCCTTCTCAGAACTTTTTTCCTTGTCTCATGTCGTTCGGCTCAAAATCTGAATTTTCAATTTTTTATACTATATTCGACAAGTAAAATCATAACAACAAGTCCTATAAAAAAATGTTTGAATTGAACTTTTCAGTTCTGCAAAATCTATAATTTCACCTTGAGACTTTTTTCGTATTCTGCGTCGTTTAGCTCGAAATTTGAATTTGGGTTTTCTCATAGCATACTTGATGAATAAATTCAAAACTTCAATATAATTTAAAAATTTTGTAATGAATAAATAAATATGTTTCCTATTTTTATTTTTACAGTCAGCGCAGTTATCTTCTCAGCCGCCTTTGCGAACCCAAGAATGAATGCGAGTATTACTTTACTTCAAACCATTTTTTTTCAAATTCCTATATTGCATATTCTTTATATTTAGGATATTAACAGTTTTTTCATCAACTCGGAAAGAATAAAATTATTGTAAGGAAAATACGTAAAGGTATTTTGTTTAAGGTGATTCTATGCGTAGCGCAGCCCTACGATAAACAATATTAGATTAAATGAGACGCAATCATGAGTTTAAGCCGGCAACATACAAGAATTTATGGAAAATCACCGAAAATTGATGAACAGCTTTAATGTAGAGAAGACCGGGGCAGTTGTTATAATTGTTTTAGGCGTGGATTTAATACGCTCAAAGAATAGGAATGACTTTTAAATGGTCGCAGCGCAAAAACTGTTCATAATTTGAGATTTTGCCATAAGGATTTTATGATCAGGAGAGCACAAAATAAAAAATATCCAAAATTTTTAAAATTCCACCTGGACCTTTTTTACCATGTATTTGATGAGGGGTCCTTCGCAAGAATTTAGGTTCTCGCGCTTCGCGCTCGATAATGTATTTATCCAGCGCTTCGCGTTCGGTCCCTTTACTTCCGCCACATTTGTGCACAGTCCTTCTAAAATTAAAGGTAAAAGCTTCGACAACTGTTATTTGGTGATTGAGAATTCCGTCCAAACGTCTCGTTGGACGGAAATTTTAAGTCACAAAATAATTCAATACTAAATTCAATTACTTTTTGAGAAATAAATCGTCGTAAGTTAGGCTAGTATTATTGGAACTGTTTGAAACTTTGATTAACACACGAAATATACCCTAACGATGCCTAAAAACTCAAGAAAAAGTTAAAAATCGCCTATTGTTTATTAGTTTTTAATTGCAAATTGAGACAGATCGGTAACCTTGATTTTTCAATTTCGTCGACAAAAAGTAACAATGGAACTTTAGAGTGGAAACAACTTCCAATGAGAAATTTGCTCCTCATTATTGATGGAAGATTTTTGTAAATCTTTAGATCGATTCAATGTGCAATTATATATTTTTAAACAATAGGCAATTTTCAGTGTTGTCTTCAGTTTTTTGGCATCGATAGGGTATATTTCGTGTGTACATCAAAGTTTCAAACAATTCCAATAATATTTGCCCAACTTACGAGCGCTGGGCGAGTTTCTCGATCCAGACCTCAATTGAATTCAAAGTTAAAATATTTTTTTTTCTAGTAAATTATATTGTAGTGAGTTATATTCTAGTATTGGTCTAGCATTGTCAAAATCAGCACCGATTGGAATTTTCTGCTCACCAGTTTTTTTTTATCAGAGTTTGAATTGTTAGTTCAAGTCAAATTATCCCAAGTGAGTCACCATACATCCAAACTCGTTTTTTTCGCTTTGAATCCGTTGTCAAGGTCAGTTCAAGGTCAAACTTACAAAATCCACCGCTAAGTAATTTAGACAGGGTACGTATAGGTTTTCGGACCCTGTATTAATTTTTCAGCGATGAATTTTGTAAGTTTGACCTTGAACTTACCTTGACCCTGACCTGATGGAATCAAACGAACAACGGATTTGAATTCGGCGACCCCGAAAACCAATAGGTACCCTGACTTATTTGATAAGCGATGAATTTTGTAAGTTTGACCTTGAACTGACCTTGACCCTGACCTGATGAGACCAAACGGACAACGGATTCGAATTCAGCGACCCCGAAAATATAACACCCACCTAGTCTGGTCCCTGTTGCAAAGGTTTAAGTTTTGTGGTCGGCAGTTCGCTCAGTATTGACGAATGGTTGGCTCCACGATCGAGGCAGCACTATGCCGACAGAATGCATATGAAAAAAATGAATTAACATTTATAGAGAAAATACTCACTATCAATTATTATTTATTTTCAAACACCTTTTTTCTTGTATCTTTCGAGAATAGCAATAGTGGGCGTTAAAATGAATCAAAAAGTTTGAAATGCACACTTTTGGAATCATAAATACTATTCGCATGATATGCAGTCGTATGATAATGAATGGATTATCCTAAAAACAATTGCATTTTCTAAATCTTTTTTACAATTAACTCCGACCTGTACTGCGGAGCATTAACAGCCAGTACTGGCCCAG
>CAKNWT010333612.1:0-14468 GCA_932066315.1 Andricus coriarius
GCATTGCGTTTTTTACAGTAGATGCATTTAGGCTGTTTCTTGGCCAATATTAACAATTAACACATCAATGGCAGGTCACAGACTTGTGTTAGTTTCAAATTTGTGTTGAGAATATAAAATTATACTGGAATCTTATTGCTGAGTTTTTGATCAACTTAATTTTCCGAGGGGATACCTGCTTTACTGACTTTTGAAATAAACGCGCATGATACTTGACGTTTAGTATAGTATTGCGCAGGATTATTATATGGGAATGGCCTGGTCGCAAGTGGAAATTTAGATTGAGTTGTCTCGAGTATTTTAAACAAAAATTAACCGAGGTCTATCGAGAATAGTGAGGTGATTGCTAACTCGTGTGATTGCATCATTCTCCTGCAACTCGAAGCATGCTTCGAGCCTCCGGCTTATGCAGCGATATTCACACTCGTACACAATCACCTATTTTGCGCACTTGTATCACAAATAACTATTCAAAGACTTCCTTCTGTTTTTTTCGATTTCTCTCTGTATGTTATTTTCTTCTTATTAACAATTTTTGCTAATTAGAACAATACACTGTATGAAAAAGAAAGGTAAAAAGATTGGTATATTTTTAAGTCATTTGGAGTTTAAAGAATTTAGCACATCTTGAATCACATAAGACTCATATAAACTCATATGATCAGTATACAATCGATTTTATAGTTCACCCCTACGAAATACATGTGTGTATGTTTGTATATACATGTATGTATATTTGTATATTCACGTATGTACAAAATTTTATAATTCTGAAATGCCTTAGCACTGCAAAGTTTCCTTTCGGGACCCTCATGACGTTTATGTCTTAGGGCTTGACTGAGTCGAAATTAAATAAAAAAGTTCTTTAATCGCAGAGTTGTGGAAAAATGGTGAATGGCATTATTGTTTCTTAATCTGCCTAATACGCTTAATGTTTATAACTTTTTCCGAATTTTTAGTCAAGTTCATATGAGAAAAATTTAATTTCTGATAGAGTCCTGAAAATGAAAAAAAAAATATTGAAGCCCCAAAATTTATAAATAGCTTTTTTAGCATTGAAAAACTTTCTTATTTTCAAAATGTACTATAAAAAAAACATTTAAAAAATGAGATCATTGAGATAGACGAGTGAATTTGAAAAATTCAGCAAGACGTCGTTTTTAATGATCTGACATTCTCAAATGTTTCGGAAGTACATTCTATACATGAGAAAGCTTTTCTATGCTTTTTCATTTTCAGGTGCTCATAAAAAAATTAATTTTTCGTACACAACCTCAAAAAAAAAATCTAAAAAATTTGTGAGAATTAGACATATTATACAGATTAAGAAACATAAATAACATTTATGATTTTTCCAAAACAGCAATTAAAAACCTATTTTCTTTTGTTTCAACTTCGCCCAACAGCAAAATAATAATTAATATTCAAAAGATTCTATAAGGTTTCCCAGAAATTTTAAAATTTCACATAGATGTTGCATACGCTAAAAGGCTTTCTGGAATTCACCAAGATTTCTAAATATTTGAGGATTTCACAAGCATTACAAATATTGTAATATTTTGAAATTATTACAAAAGATTGAAAAAAGATTTCACAAGTATTTCAAATAATTCTTAACCTTTTTAAAAAATTTCAAAAAGAATTAAAATGTTTTGCTAATATTTCAAAAGATTCCAAACGATTTAACAGAAATTTCAAAGTTTTCTATACTTTGAAAGAGTTCAAAGAATTCACGAACATTTCTGATATACTTCGAGGATTTCACAAACATTTTAAATTTCTTAATATTGGTCAATTCTTTAAACTACAAGTTACTTGAAAATTTACATATCTTTTTATATTTCTGTTTTATATATTCTGTTTTTATAATTCGGAAAATATTATATGAATAAGAACAAAGCAAAATACTACTAGAGTGAAGTTGAATCTTCGAAAAAAACTTAACATAATCATGGTTTATATCGAATTATTCAGAAATGGACAAACAAGTATAATATGTGATCAGATTTCACCTTTAACTATTCATAAAAGGATGCCACGAGATGAGGCAATCCTAGATATATTATATAAAATATAATAAAAATGATAGATATATTATATTATTATATTCACCAATATAATTAAAGATGAACGCCACAAAGAAAACGAAAGTATACACCATCCTCATTTTCGCAATTTAGGGAAAAACTGATTATTGCTTCAGCGAATGAGCTGATAAACAAATGTAACTATTGAATATTCTATGGCATCATCAGAGTACAAATATATACGTAAGTAGTCGTTATCTTACATATATGTGAGATGACAACGTTATTAGTTTCAAGATTGTCTTTCGGAGATATGATTATTAAATTTTTATTTCAAACTTATTGGTTTTAATTGGTTATAAACTATGAATGTAACCAACAAAATTGTTAAAAAGGAGAGTTCCTTGAATAATTTAAAACTGAAGAAAATAGTCAATGTGAAATTAAGATCAAATAATAACATGATAAAATACGTGTGCTTTATTTTCTACTCTCTAAATCAAATATAGTGTAATTTAAAATTCTTAAATTTTAAATATTCTAACCAAAAAAGAATAAAATCTTACAGTTTACAAGGTTTTTACGATAAATAATGAATATGTATACACGCAATAAGTGTGAGTTAAGGGCCATCTCTATTCCAAAAGGAAATTGCTGAAAACAATAATAATTTGTTTAAACAAATTAGGTAAGCATGCGTGTGAAGAAAAATTTCATTTATTAGCAACAATTTTCATTATAAAACCTAAAACAAATTTTTTAGGACAATACTATTTAAAAAATGATTCTCTTTGAAGGTATCTTATTATTTGTTCATAACTAAAAATTCAAAGCAATAATAAACATTTCAGAAAGAAGCAGAGTTCTAGCATTAATTTATGAAAATAAATCGATAATTGAATCTACTACCTCAGTCTAACTGAAAATTGGACAAAAAGTTAAATTTTTTTGAAAAAACTGCGACTTTTTATTTCTATTCCAAGAAGAAATTGCTAAAAACAATAATAAATTGTTTAATCGATTTATCTAAGCATCTAATTATGATTGTGAATTTCACAAATATTTCAATGCTTTCTCAAAGATTATACAAAGATTTGAATTATTTCATAAATTTTCCCAAATATTTCGCAAAGATTACCAAAGACTTTACAAAGTTGTCCAAAGATTTCAATGAGCTCCCAAGGATTTCAAAAATTAAAGAATATAAATATTTTGCTGCAAAATTGACTTTTTTGTTGAATGCGACTGTCTTTGATCTCAAATTTATTCTTGAATCGTATTTGAAATTTGTCTTGTTATCTGAAAATGCAACTATTCAATTTTTTCTTGAATTTTTTTTTCATAAGTTGTAAATTGAAGTATTTGGTCAAATTTTCTAATTTAATCTAATGTAATAATTTTCTACTTTTGTACAGTGTGCTTTCCTGTTTCTGCTGCGCAAAACCAGAATGATAACAATGAACCTCCACAAAGCAGATCCCCTGTGCAACCAGGCCAACCATATAGTGCATCAGGCCCATCATCATATTAACTAGATCTATTGAACAACAATGTAATTAGGAAAAAATTGCTAATTTTTTTGAATAAAAACTTAAAACAAATTCATCCTGCGCAACATGGCTCACCCAAGTAGGCCAGAATGTCCCTCACGCAACCCCTAGATATAATAAAAATACAATATAAATATACAATATGCATATGTATGATTTCTGAATATAAACTGAACACCAACTAAATCTACTCTTAATTTATTCAAATAAAATTCCTTTTTTTCATTTTTAAGTGAATGAACTATGACAATCTACGATTTCATTCATGAGTCATTCCATTTTATTTTGCCGAAGTCGATTGCGGCCTAATTTTTAAAAACTTTGCTTCTAACCCGTAATACATATCAATGATATCGAAACTCATCTGGCATAAAAAGTTATTACATTACTTTTATTTTATTTCGAAATTTTATTTTCAAAGTGCATGGGAGTAGAACAATGTCACATTTATGTGCCTTATGGGTACCGTGAATGACCTACTTTACCATTTTTGGACAATGTCCCCCACCCCCTTCCTGTGAAGAATAACGCAGCCCAAAATTATTTAAAAGCAGGGACATAACCAAACAATTGCATCAATAACCAAATAGTTGAATTTTCAAGCAAAAATAAAAGAATGTTTAACAAAACAGTTGAACTTTCAACTAAATAATTTAATTTTTAAGCCAGAAAGATGACTTTTTTGCAATAAAAATGGATTTGCAAGCCAAATTACGAATTTGTAAAAAACAGGTGAATTTTCTACGAAGAAAGATGGCTTATCCAAACAAATAATTTTTCAAGCTACAAAGATGCACTTTCAACCAAATGAGTGAATTTTCAAACAAACAATTTTTCAATTCAACCAATAGAAGTTGTATTATCAACAAAAAAGTTCATTTTGAACTAAGAATTATGATTCTTCTACCATCAAAGGTTAATTTTCTACCAAAAGCCAAATTTTCTACTAGTTTAATTAAACGAAAAAAGTGAACTTTTAATAAAATGGTTGAATCCTCAATATAACCTTTCAACCAAACACTAACATTCCTGCGTGAAAAATTGCGTTGCCCCAGATAGGGTATAAAATGGTCCAAAAATAGTTTGAAGAATTCATAGATTGCAAGGGATTCAGAAAATTCGAAGAATCCATGTAATTTAAGAAATTTATAGAATTAAAGAAATTCAGATAATTCAAGGAATTCCGAGAATTCTAGACATTCATCAAATTCAAGGCATTCAGCGAATTCAAAGCATTCAGCAAATGCAAGGAATTCAAAGAATTTAAGGTATTGATGTAAATCAGAGAATTTAGGAAATTCGTGGAATTAAGGAGAAATTCGGGAAATCAAGAAATTCAAAGATTAAGATTTCAGGGACTACATAAATTTCAAGGAATTTTGTCAATTCAGAGTATTCAGGGAATTTAAGGAATTCAAAAATATCAAGGCATTCAGAGAGATAAAGGCATTTGGAGAATATGCGGATCACAGATAATTATATTATATATTGAATTCAAGAAATCGGAGGAATCCTGGGAAGTGCTCAAATTCTGAGAATTCAAGGAATTTTAAAAATCTAGAATTTTAAAAATTGAAGGTATTCTGAGAATACAGAGTGCTTCAGTAATTATAAGAATTGACAGAATTCAAAGAACTCGTCAAACTCCAGACACTCGCCGAAAGGGAAATAGCTTAATGATATACAGAAATATCTAAATTTTCTTCCTACCCTAAATTCTCTAAATTTTGCATATTCTCAGAATTTTCTGAATTCCTTAAATTCTAAAAATTCCTGGAACTCTCTTAATTCCATCGATTTTCCAAACCTGAATTCTCTGAGTTTCCCTAATTCACTGAATTCTCGGAATTTCATGAATTCTCTGAATTCCATGAATTCTCTGAAATCCCTGAATTCTCTTAATTCTCGGAATTTTCTGAATTCTCTGAATTCCCTGAATTCTCCTAAATCCCTCAATTCCCTGAATTCTAAGATTTCTCTAAATCCGCTGAATTTCCTAAACTCCTTGAGTTCTCTGAATTCCTTGAATGCTCCGAATTCCCTATATTTCATCAATTCCATGAATTTCCTGAATTTCGTAAATGCTCGGAATTCTCTGAATTCCCTGATTTCTTTCATTTACATATATTCCTTAAATTTGTTGAATTCCTTGAATTCGCTGAACGCCTTGAATTTGCGGAATGCCTTGCATCATCTGAATTTTCGGAATTCGCAGCATTCCTTGAATTCTATAATTTTTTTATTAAATCACCCGGATCCCTCGGAATCTACGAATCGCTTGAATTCTATGAATGCCTCGAAATCTACGAATTCCTGGCAGTCTATGCATTCTTCGCAAGTGACTGTGTAGAAAGTGACAATAAGTAGGGTCGGCTTATTCGTTTGCGTTTTGGGGTTACCCTAAAGCTCACAAGATTTTCAGAATGCTACACATGCCAAAAATCTTCCTCCCAATTGTTCTTTAGAATTAGAAATTATCTGGGTAAGGTCTAACAACGTTGCATTATCTAATAATAATGTAGCTTAGAGCTGCAAAATAATATTAATTAACTAGAAAATATCGATTTAAACCAATGTTAATAAATTTCTGAAGCTTCCTTCGGCAGTGATGCCCATCGACTCCATCGAATGTAGTGTCAGACAGCAAAAAATTCAAAGAGGATGTATAGCTCTTGCCAAATATTAAAAAAACACTGGACATATATCGTGACGACGTAGTGCTTTTAGGACATATAGGACGCTAGAAGAGGAAATCAACATACCTCTCTGTTAACCACCAACCAACTAGAAGTTTTGTATCGATATATACAGGACCATCCTCCCAAACTGATGTTTCCTACACAAAGAAAAAAAGTCAGTATAGAAAAATTGGCACAATCATGAACATCAACAATCATGTTCAGGAATGGATCTTTAAGGTTTGTACTGGATATACCACTTCTCGAAAAATCAGATTATTAACTCTACCGTATTCATTCAATATCCGTACCTCAAGATATTATTCTAATATAGCTTCCTTCCATGGTGTCTTTCTAAATTGTCGCTTAAAAACTGACCATCCAATTAAAATTAGCAAAACACGTAGAATGATGCCTTACCTCACTCACGTATTAGAACTTTCGGGTCGGTCTCACTCAAAATTCTTATCACAGTTCTTCACTACTTCTTGCACCGAGAAGAAGTACTACGGAATCCGAAGAGGACAGGATTTCTCATGTCCGTCTGCACTCGACGAGAAAATGAGCTAGGTCGCGACTTGATTAATAATAACGTCTAGCCATTTAAATTCGAAGCCAGCTGATATTGTTTTCCGCCGTCAATAATGTATAGATTATGCGAATCAGCTTACTGAACCCATAATAGAAATGGCGAATCGGTCCCAGTGCAGTTTTCAACCAAGTGCAACGGTCCAGGGAAAGGTGTCAACCTGACAAGTTACATCCTTTTCCAAAAACAAGAAATCGAATCCTTGTCTACTGCTTACTTCTCCCTGGCGAATGAAGTGTGGCAGTAGCTTTGAGTTAGGGTAAGCCGAATATTAAATCGCTTATGTTTTCTTCAATCCTTTGGAATTTTACTATGTGTTTCTATTCCATTTTAGTTGAATTTAAACATATTAGAATTACAACTAGAGGCAGTGCGTCAGTTATTTAAAAGAAAACACTTTTTATCATTCAGATTGACCGGTAACAGGGCACCCGAAAGAAGAAACATCTTGAATTAATAAGATGGTAATCACGATCCCACAAAATTAAACGAATTAATAAAATTAATTTGACTGCTTGTACCGCCGGCACATTATAGTAATTAGAGCTCTTTCACAGGTTTTTAATATTAAAAAGAATGATCTCTTACGCAAAAGTTCATTATTTGCATTGACATACAATTTTCAGAAGTAGGCATTCAAATGAAAATTCGAGGAAAAAAAATTCAACGATGTTCTAATTTTTTAATTTAATTTTGATCCAACTTCAGGCTACACGGATTATTAAGTTTCATTTTACAATTTTCTCATTGAATTAATTATACATGGTCTGCAGAGAATCACAATTAGCAACGACTTTCATAAAAAGGTGTGGGAAGATTGGGCAATCGCTGCCTACATTATACTTCAGTATTGCAAAAACGTCACCATTGGTTGTTGATAACACAATATATTCTTGGTATGGCGTGATACAAATGAACCATTTCCTACAATTAATCGAACTTCTTTAGCGATGGGAAAATAGTATCTTCAAACTCGAATTGCCCGCCCGGAGAAGAAGCGGGCCTGGCATGAAGTGGAGGCTACTGAGAAAAAGTCCGAGCAGGTTCATTTTGTCTGGCACAAGAAGAGGGAACGAGATAGCGTTTACAATTGGGATTCCTATAATCCAATATTGCGAACACGTCACCACTGGATGTTGATAATACAATATATTCTTGGTTTGGCCCAAGCACATAGTTCGCATGATCTATTTGCATTCGAATTGGTTCATAGGCAGGAAAAACGCATCTTCGAAATCCAAATCGCTGGTGCTGGTTTGTGCACGAAATAAGCCGAACATAGCCAAGTTGTTCTATCGCACATCCAAGTACTTGAACAGAAAGATGCCTTCTCAGAGAGCACCTGGACATGGTACGAAGAGGAGGCGCCTGAGGTGACGTCCGTTCAGGTGTATGTTGTATGTCAGAAGAAGAAGAGTTAGGGTTACGTTCGCTATTAGAATTCCATTCGGACTGTACTGAATTGTTATTTGCTGAAGCTTTATTAAAAGTTTGGGGGAAGATTGGGTGACGTATGCCCACTGGACAATCTCGAATTTCATCCGAGGTCAAAATATTAACGACGCCGCTTATCATATTTACTTTAATTCTCGACTTATCTTTTTTTGTCGTACATATTACACGAAGAATTCCGCTATACTCTAATATTGCAAAAATTTTACCATTGGCTGCTGATAATACAATATATTCCTGGTTTCGCACGGGAATACAGCTCCCTCCTATTCGCAACCTAATTGGTTTACCAGCAGAAAAAACGTATCTTCGAAATTCGAATTGTAGATTCCGATTGGTGCGGGGAATCAACCGAATATATCCAAGTTGTCCAAGTCAGTTGAATGTTGTCTGTCAGAAGAAGGAGAACCAGGGTTACGTTCGCTATTAGGATTCCATTCGAACTGTAGTGAATCGTCATTTGCTAAAGCTTTAATAAAACTGTAGGGGAAGATTGGGTGAGCTTCACCCACTGGAAAATATCGCATTTCATCTTGTGTGAAGTTATAGACTTTTCCGCTCATCATATTTATTTTGATTCTCGTACGATCTTTACTTGTCGAATATATTCCACGAAGAACCCCGCTATGCTCTAATATTGCAAAAATGTCACCATTATATACTGATAAACCAATATGTTCTTGGGCTGGCACGAGAATATATCTATTTTTCTCTGTTCGCAATCTAACTGGATAACCAATAGGGAAAACGTATCTTCGAAATTCAAATCGTAGGTTCTGATTTTTGCGGAAAATAAGCCGAATGTATCCAAGTTGTCCAATTGCGTATCCAAGTACTTTAGGAGAAGGATGCCTTCCAGGAGGCGACCTCTCCTTGGCACAACAGTGAACCGGGCGGGGAGTGTCAAGGGAATCTCTGATTGACTGCGAACTTAACTCTGCGAAAAGAAACAGAGGATTTATGGTTTTTGATAGACAAACTTCAAAAAGAGCCTGATACTTTATTATCGATTTTGGCATAAAATACTTTAAAATCATAAGTAAATAATTCTGTAAAGCAAAGTTGTGCCACAAAAATGAGAGGTTAAAAACTTTTTAGGCTCACTGTGTTGGAATTTTACACAAATTATTGTTTTGTTTTCATTCTTGGAATTTGTTCTGAACTTGTTAAAAATCACCTGCAGTTCTTATAGACTTCATGAAATTATTTTAAATTCTTCTAAATTCAAAAGAACATAAGTTTGATAATTAATTCGAATCTTTGTTTGTAAAAATAACTTTTTGATGAAAAATCAAAAAATTAATTTCTTTATGTTCTACTTTCTGGCCGAAACTACATATTGTATTCCTAAAAAGTAATTTCTTTGTTGTACGCTTAGTAGTATATTATGTACCAAGGGTGAGAAGAGGCACAGTATTGATACATGAATGTTTTCAGCATGTTATTTTGTTCTTATTAAAAATTTTTGCCAACTATAATAATACATTGTATGACAGAGAGAGGTAAAAAGATTGGTATATTCTTAAGCTGCTTGGAGTTTCAAGAATTGAGCATATACTTGAATCACTTTGACTACTACATATTTTTTAAATTTTAAGATATTTGTACAGTATGTAAGAAAATTGAAAAACTTTCTTATTTTTAAAATGAACGACAAAAAAAAATATTGAAAAAATCAGATCATTAAGAAAGACGAGTTAATTAAAGAAATTCAGCAAAACGTCGTTTTTAATGATCTGTTACTCTCAAATGTTTCGGAAGTACATTTTGAACATGAGAAAGCTTTTCTATGCTGAACAAAATTATGTGCAGATCTTCTGGACTTTTTTTCATTTTCAGGTGCTCATACAAAAGTTAAATTTTCCTACAGAAACTCAAAAAAAAATCTGAAAAATTTGTGGGAATTAGTCATACGATGCAGATTATGAAACATAAATAACATTGATGTTTTTTCCAAAACTGCAATTAAAAACTGATTTTATTTTGTTTTAACTTCTCCCAATCGGAAGATATTAATTATTATTCAAAAATTTCTAAAGATTCAAAAAGATTTTACAGAAATTTTAAAATATCACATACATGTTGCATGCACTAAAAGGCCTTCTGGAATTCATCAAGAATTAAACTATCCTGTTATATATCTGTTTTATATATTCTGTTCTTATAGTTAGCAAAATAAATTATTAATAAGAAAAAAGCAAAATACCAATAGTGTGAATTTGAATCTTCGAAAAAATCTCAACATAGTCGTGGTTGATATCAGATTGTTCTGTAATGGACGAACAAGTATAATATGTAATCATATTTCGCTCGGCGGCAACACTACTATGACGTCATCATTGTTGACGACATAAATATACAAATGGTATAGATAAGTATAGACCATCCTCATTTTCGTAATGTAGAGGAAAAACTGAATAATGCTTCAGTGAAATAGTGGATCAACAAATGTAGCTATAAAATATTCTATGGCATCATCAGAGTACAAACATATACGTAAATAGTCGTTATATCACATATATGTGAGATGACAACGTTATTAGTTTCAAGATTGTCCTTCGGAGATATATAATAATTGAATTTTTATTTCAAAGGTATTGGTTTTAATTGATTATAAACTATGAATGTAACCAACAAAATTGTTAAAAAGAAAAGTTCATTGAATCATTTAAGACTACAGGAATAAGTCAATGTGAAACAAGGGACAAATAATAACATGATAAAATACGTGTGCTTTATTGTTTACTCTGCAAATCAAATATAATGTATTTTTAAATTCTTAAATTTAAAATATTCTAACCAAAAAAGAATAAAACCTTACATTTTACAAGGTTTTTACGATAAATTATAAATCTGTATACATGCAATAAGTGTGAGTTAAGGACTATCTCTATTCCAAGAGGAAATTGCTAGAAACAATAATAATTTGTTCAAACAATTTATGTAAACATGAGTGTGAAGTAAAACTTCATGTGTTAGCAACAATTTTCATTTCAAAAACCTGAAAAAATCATAATTAGCCCCAAAAGCTTGCAAAAGAAAGAAGCAACTTTCTAGCATTAATTTATGAAAATATAGTTACAAACAATAAGAAATTGTTTAAATAAGCCAAATTTGTAACTTATAGCCCCATATCAATTTCAAAAGCCGGGGTCACTGGTTAATGTTGACCGATTTGAAAAAAAGGTAATTTTTTCCGGAAAGTTGACAAATTGGGGAGATTGATTATCATCGATCATTGAATGTACTACCTCATTTTAACTGAAAATTGGACAAAAAGTGGCATTTTGTTTTTAACTGCGACTTTATATCTTTATGCAAAGAAGGAATGGCTAAAGCCAATAATAAATTGTTCAAACAATTGAGGGTTCGGATCAAAGTATGGGCCGCGCGCTCGAAAACGCGGAAAAGTATTGTCCACGTGTATCGTGATATCCCAATTTTTTTTAGAAAAAATAAATTTTTTAAAATATGGTCATATAGATAAGGGCAAGACGGAACTTTTTTATGCATGATGTTTTTTTGTCCGATAAATATTTCTTTAATAGTAAAAATTAAATGTGAAAAAAAAAAATTTCCCCAAATTCAATTATTTTTTAAAACAGAAATCGTCAAAACTCAGCTAAATAGTATTGAAACTGTTTCAAATTTGGCATACGCATGCAGTGTACCCTAACAATGCCTGTGAAATAAAGAATATAATGAAAATGGCCTATTCTTAATTAATAATTAATTGCAAATTGAGACCGATCGATAAGCACGTTCTTTTAGTTTCGGCAAAGAAAAGTATCAAGGGAACTTTAGAGCTGAAAGAACTTACAGTGAGAAATTTGTTCCTCAATATTAAAGTAAGATTTTTGGAAATTGGTAAATAGATTCATTGAAAATTGACGGGAATATCCATTATGTAAAAACGCACGAGACGCCATCTAGGATTGCAAGCGCTTCTCAACGTTCCCTGGTACTCTCTCCGGTACTCGCCTATGAAGGACGCTTTCCTACATAAAAGATATTTCCGTCAAATTTCAATGAATCGATTAAAAAATTTCCAGAAATCTTACTTTAATTGTGAGGAACAAATGCCTCACTGAAAGATCTTTCAACTCTAAAGTTCCCTCCATACTTTTCTTTGCCGAAACTAAAAAAACGTGCTTATCGATCGGTCTCAATTTGCAATTAATTGTTGTTAAACAATAGGCCATGTTGATTGCTTTCTTCATTTTGTAGGCATTTTTAGGGTACACTGCGTGCGTATACCGAATTTTAAACAGTTTCAATAATATTTAGCTGACTTTTGACCATTTATGTTTGAAAAAATAATTGAATTTGGGGAAATTCTTATTCCACTTCTTCATTTTCACTAGTAAAAATATTTTTCGGACAAAAAAACTTCAAATATTAGAAATTTCCGCCTTGCCCTTTCCTATATGACCATATTTTTACAAATTTAATTTTTTGAACTTTAAAATTTGGATATCACGATACACGTGGACAATAATTTTCCGCGTTTTCGAGCGTGCGACCCATTCTTTGATCCGAACCCTCAATTGTTCAAAGGACATAAAAAATGTCTTAAAATGTCAGACATGTATTATATGTATAACATAATCCTAATTTTAATATATTTAAAATAATATGAATAAAAATTTCTTCTGTAAAAAAGGTGTCTTTTTAAATAGTTCAGATATTTAAAACTGTAGAACGTAAAAGAAAAGTTTTATTAGTGGGTCTTCAATGAACGCTTGGCTACAGGTTCAAGCCTGCAGCAGAGGAGCTTTACGGTCGAGCCTGCATCTGGAAGTCCTAAGCCTCTAACAATAAGCAACTCTGAGTGCAACTTAGCTGCCATAAATGCTTCAGGTTCGGAGAAAAGCTGCTGTTTAACTGAAATTTTTCTTTTTCACTCATTTTCGTAATCGCTTCAAAACTATAAATTAAAAAATAATGAACATTTCTTTTTACAAATCTGTCCTCAAGATCCTCAAAAATGCTTCTTAAAAATTTTAAGTTAAACAATCATATATGAGGCTCGCTACGAGTCAACAAATATTGCAATTTTATTCAACTTTCGACATGTCTCAAATCTTTTTATTACTTTGTTGATATATTAAAATTTGTCAAAATGCATCTTTACTGAGAAGAGGACCCGTTTATGAAATGATAAAGAAATTGACTTACAATTTCTGCAACAAAACCGAAGAAGTAAAAGAAGTATACGTTTTACGTCTTAAACTCCATAAGACACAAAAATTGATTTACTAAGTACTAAAAATTATTTTATTTCAAAATAAAAAAATATTAATTTATTTGTTTTCACCAGAGAACGATTTGGCGACTGCGGGGGTCAAAAATTCCAAAATGTATATTTTTGGGCCACCCTGCTCTACAAACAAAAAAGAAAGAATATGGCCCTGAGTGTTAAAATGCAAAAAGTCCAAAATTTCGTTACCAAGCCCGTATGCGCCTGCACAAATAGCGTCTAAGGCAACGATAGTTTGAGTCGTGATATGTTTCGAGAAGTTATCTCACAAGTTTATTACTCTTTTACATAACTCATAAATTTTACTGTAAGAAAATAATTAATCTAACTAGGATGGGAAAGGACTGTTCATTTATAATACGTTATCAAGGACAATAACAGAAATTTCCAGGACGGCTTTTGTTACGTACCGTCCTGGCAGGTGCATTTTTTATCTCCCAGCGTCCTTCCTTTGTGAGTATCGATTCATTTGGACAGTTGATCTGACCCATAATAATTAACCCTTAATTATAATATTTGAATTATCGTTGCCTGAATAATAATTTCTTACTGTTACGAAATGTTTTCAAAATTAGGAATTGATGATAATTGACAGTTATAAACTACTGTCCTTGAGTCAGGTTATGACAGTCAGCATATTTTCGAAGTCAAGGATTCCTAATATAGCTTCATTGCAAGGTTCCTTTCTAAATTGTAGCTTAAAAACTAAACATCGAATTAAAATGAGCAAAATGATTGGAATAATGCCCTACCTTACCCACGTATTCGAACCTGCGAGTCGGTCTCACTCAAAATTCTCACCACAGTTCTTCACTACTTCTTGGACGGAGAAGAAGTACTACGGAATCCGAAGAAATCGGGGTTCCTCATGCCTTTTTCACTCGACGCGGAAATGAGCTGGGCTGCAACTTC
>CAKNWT010333618.1:1124-12768 GCA_932066315.1 Andricus coriarius
CAGTCAAATTATCAACTGCACCGCTTATTATATTTATTTTTATTCGCCAATTATTTTCATATGTCCTATATATTCCATGAAGAGCCCCACTATAATCCAATATCCCAAAAACGTCGCCATTGGATGTTGATAATACAATATATTCTTGGGTTGGTCCAAGCACATAGTTCGCATGATCTGTTCGCATTTTAAATGTTTTATGAGCAGGAAAATAGTATCTTCGAAATTCAAAACTCTGGTTCTGGTTTGTGCAAGGAATAAGCCGAACATAGCCAAGTTCTTCTATTGCACATCCAAGTACTTGAACAGAAAGAGGCCTTTCCAGAGAGGACCTGGATCTGGTACGAAGAGGCGGCAACTTAGGAGAAGTCCGGTCAGGTGAATATCGTCTGTCAGAAGAAGTAGAACGAGGGTTACGTTCGCTATTAGGATTCCATTCGGACTGTAGTGAATCGTTATTTGCTGAAGATTTAATGAAATTTTCGGGGAAGATTGGGTGACGTCTGCCTACTGGACAATATCGAATTTCATGTGGGGTCAAAATATCAATTGCGCCGGTTACCATATTCACTTTCATTCTCGATTTAGCTCTATGTGTCGTATATATTCCACGAAGAATCCCTCTATACTCTAATATTGCAAAAATGTCACCATTAGATGCTGATATTACAATATATTCTTGGTTTGGCACGGAAACATAGGTATCTTCATCTGTTCGTAATCTAATTGGATAACCAGCAGGAAAAACGTATCTTCGAAATTCGAATCGTAGATTCTGATTTGTGCGGGGAATTAGCCGAATATATCCAAGTTGTTCTAGTGCATATCCAAGTACTTTAGGCGAAGGCGGCCATCCAGGAGGCAACCTGGCTTCGGCATGAAGAGGAGGCTCCTGAGGAGAACTCGGGTCAGGTAAATGTTGTCCGTCAGAAAAAGAAGAACCAGGGTTACGTTCATTATTAGGATTCCATTCGGAATGTAGGGAATCGTTATTTTCTGAAGATTTAATAAAATTTGTGGGGAAGATTAGTTGACGTTGGCTCACTGGACAATCTCGTATTTCATCTGGGGTCAAATTATCAACTGCTCCGCTCATCATATTCACTTTAATTCTCGATTTAGATGTATGTGACGTATATATTCCACGAAGAATCCCGCTATACTATAGTATTGCGAAAATTTCACCATTGGATGTTGATAATACAACATGTTCCTGGTTTGGCACTGGGATAAAGGCACTTTCTTTTGTTCGCAATCTAATTGGATAACCATGAGGAAAAACGTACCTTCGAAATTCGAATCGTAGGTTCTGATTTGTGCGGGGAATAAGCCGAATATATCCAAGTTGTCCTAGTGCATATCCAAGTACTTTAGGTGAAGGCGGCCATCCAGGAGGCGACCTGGCTTCGGCATGAAGAGGAGGCTCCTGAGGAGAACTCCGGTCAGGTAAATGTGGTCCGTCAAAAAACGAAGAACCAGGGTTACGTTCGCTATTATGATTGCATTCAGACTGTAGTGAATCGTTATTTGCTGAAGTTTTCATGAAACTTTCGGGGAAGATTGGGTGATGTTTGCCCACTGGACAATCTCGCATTTCATCTGGGGTCAAATTAACAACCGTTCCGCTTATCATATTCATTTTGATTCTCGATTTAGCTCTATGTGTCGTATATATTCCACGAAGAATCCCGCTATACTCTAATATGGCAAAAATTTCACCACTGGATGTTGATAATACAATATACTCTTGGTTTGGTACGGGAATAAAGGGTTTTTTGTTTCTTTGTAATCTAATTGGATAACCAGCAGGAAAAACGTATCTTCGAAATTCGAATCGTAGATTCTGATTTGTGCGGGGAATTAGCCGAATGTATCCAAGTTGTCCAAGTGCGTATCCAAGTACTTTAGAAGAAGGAGGCCTACCAGGGGGCGACCTGTCCCTGGCATGATGAGGATACTCCTCAGGATCTTGAGGTATGCTACGCGAAGGAGAAGAGCGACAGTGAACCAGGCGGGGAGTATCAAGGCAATCTCTACTTGACTGCGTACTTAATTCTGTGAAAAGAAATAGAGGATTCATGTTTCTAGTTGGACAAATTTCAAAAAGGGCTTGATACTTTATTCTCGTTTTTTGTATAAAATACTTTAGAATCATAAGCAGAGGATTCTGTAAAGAAAACTTGTGCCATAAAACTGAGAGGCTAATTTGAATCTAACACAGCTTCTAGATAATTTCAGTTGCATTTTGGCTTAGAAATCATTATGATGGCAAAGAAATGTTTTTAAATCACAATCTTATTTGCCAATAACTTCTTCCTTTCTTAAAAATCCAACTATTTTGTGGAAAAAATAAACTTTTTTGTTCAAAATGTTTCTCCCTTGAGTGAAAATTCAACTCTTTGTTCGTGAGATCAACTGGCTGGTGAAATAAGTAAAAACAACTCAGTTTTATAACACATGCATGAATTGAGCCCTTTTCGACACCTATGAAGCCGGGCTAAAGTTGTACTTTATACTCCCTAGGGACTGAAACGTGACGTCAGAGGTGAACAATGAAAATTATATGTCTATGAGCTCGCATTTTACGATTATCAGCCCATTCACCGTAAAAGCGGTGAGGAAATTTTTGTTGCAGATAATAGAATTTTGCGGTTATTTATGGAAAGTTAAGATATATATTACTGATAAAATTACCATAAATTACCTTAAATTAACGAAATTTTTCATAGATTCCCGGAAATTCATGCAAATTTAAAAAAATAATTCTGGTTAATTTACGGTAGGTTACCATATTTACTTGTAAAATTACCATACATTACCGAAAATTTCCATAAATTTCCGGCAATTTATGGAAATTTTCAAAAAGAAATTTTGGTTAATTTACCATATTTACCGGTAAAATTACCATGAATGACCAAAAATTTTCCTAAATTTGCGGAACCTTATGCAAATTTAAGAAAATGAATATTGGGTAAATTATGGTATATTTCCGGAAATTTATGGAAATGTTAAAAAATAAATTTTGGGTAATTATGGTAATTTACCATATTTGCCGGTAAAATTACCATAAATGACCGAAAATATCCGTAAATTTCAAGAAATTTATGAAAATTCAAAACAATGAATATTGGGTAATTTATGGTTATTCTCAATATTTACCTGTAAAATTTCCATAAATGACCGAAAATTTACATAAATTTCCGGAAATTTATGAAAATAAAAAAAATGAATATTCAATGATTTTGTTAAATAATACATGAGACGAGGGATACCGGGAATAAAGAGCCTGGATCGCTTTCGCCTCGTTTATTCGTTGGTTCCGTCATTATTGATTAATTTGATATCAGATGCAACTAAGTTCCGATTTTCTCAAAGATTTAAATTTACTCTATTTGCGTGTAATTTTTTTTTTATTGAAAATTTATTTGGCTAATTATAACAATATACTATATGAGAGAGAAAGGTAAAAAGATTGGTATATTTTTAAGTCATTTGGAGTTTAAAGAATTTAACACTAATTGAATTTTTTATATTTCAAAGTAGAATATTAAAATGTACTGGTGTTAATGTCTACGTTTGGTAAATAAAATATATTTGCCGGGACGTTTGAAAAATCGAAAGTGCGTACCTACTTGAATCACTTTGACTACTATATATTTTATAAATTTTTTGAAATTTGAATGTATAATAAGTAATAAGTAATACATAAGTCAGTAATAAGACACATATAAACTCAAATGATCGGCACACAATCGATTTAATATTTCACCCCTACGAAATACAAGTTTTTCAGAGTTTTCATTCAAGTTCGCATAGGAAAAGTTCAATCTTTTATGGAGTCGTAAAAATGAAAAAAATATAGCAGCTCCAAAAATTATGACTAATTTTTTCAGCCAAGAAATACTTTGTTATTTTCAAAATGTACGGAACAAACTAGGTGGGTCTTATATTATCGGGGTCGCTGAATACAAATCCGTTGTCCGTTTGGTCCCATCAGGTCTGGGTTGAGGGCAATTGCAAGTAAAACCAATCAAATTCGTCGCTAACCAAATACTCAAGGTACCTATAGATTTTCGGGGTCACTGAATTCGAATCCGTTGTCTCTTTAGTCCCATTAGATCAGGGTCAAGGTCAGTTGAAGGTCGAACCAAACGGACAACGGATTTGTATTCAGCGAACCTGAAAACCTATATGTACCCTCACCTAATTGGTTAGCGATGAATTGTGTAAGTTTGACCTTGAACTAACCTTGACCCTGACCTGATGGGACAAAACGGACAACGGATTCGAATTCAGCGACCCCGAAAATATAATGGCCACCTAGTGATTTCGACTTTAACTATTCATTGCAGAACGCTTATTGGCGGTAGCGCGTCAGAGTGGTAAAAGAACACTCCCGCGATCAGTCATCTCTGTTAGACACATAATTACGTCGCATTCCTCGGAGAAACTGATGCGAAAAACGAAAAAGGACGCCACGAAACGAGGAAAAATGAGACGTGGCAAAACGAGATGAGGAATACCACTACAGCAGGTATGTCTCGTCTCTTCCAGCTCCTTCATCCGGATTTCTCGCTCGGCGTCAACACAACTATGATGTCATAATTGTTGACGACATAAATATACAAATGGCTATTATATGAATAAAAAGTGGAAAGTAGGACTTTATTTTCGCCCCACAGGTCAGAGAAATGGCCGTATTCATGCTTTTAATATATAATGTATAATGGAAATGATAGATATATTATATTAGTATATTTACCAATAGAATTAAAGATGACCGCCAGAGAGAAAACGAAAGTATAGACCATCTTCATTTTCGCAACGTAGAGAAAAAACTGAATAATGCTTGTGTGAATAAGTGGGCTAACAAATGTAACTAAAGAATATTCTATTGAATCATCAGATTACAAATATTTACTTAAGTAGTCGTTATCTCGCATACATGTGAGATGACGACGCTATTAGTTTCAAGATTTTCCTTCTGAGATATAATTATCAAATGTGTATCTTAAATTTATAGGTTTCAGTTGGTTAACAACTATGTGAGAAAAAAAATGGTTAAAAAGGAAAGTTCCTTGAATCATTCAAAACCACTGAGGAAAATCAATCTGAAATAAAGAACAAACAATAACATGATAAAATACGTGTGCCTTATTTTGTAATGTCCAAATGAACTCAAATATTCGAAAAAAAACTCTTTTAATTTCAAAGATTGTTACCATGAATGATCAGAACATTATACCATTAACATACCAGAAATACCATTACAGTATCAGAAATATCGTGAACCGTTATTTGAATAGACGCTTTAAGTTGCTCTACGGTTTGGGTTGATCGGCGTAACAAATCTCTTTAAAGAAATTTCACAGAAGAAAAGTCACATGGATTGAGATCTGGTGAGTAGCGAGGCCATTGTATACCACCACCTGAAAACTAGGGGTACCTTAGTCCAATCACATGTGGTCCATATTCCTTGAAAATTTATTCGAAACATTTGTGGGTGTGCCGCGAAGTTGATGATAACTTTCGCCAGAGACTGTACCGTCAAAAACCGCAAGTAAATTCCCTTGGAAGAAACAGCTGCCCATACAGTGATATTCAGAGGGTAAAGCGCTTTTGACTGGCCTACACGTGGATTTTCCCTACCCCGAAAATGCCAATTTTGTTTATTTACGTAGCCATTTAGCCCATAATATGCTCAATCGCTGAAAACAGTGCGATCTCGATCAATCTCTCCATCATTGAACATTTGAAGCACTTGCTTGGCCATCGCAGCATGTGTTGGCATTTAATGTGTAGATGTTTTGAAAGGATGAAGTTTCAAAAAGTTCTTCAGGATGATTCTCAATGTTTCTCGGTTTAAATAGAGTGCTTGCGCTGATCTACGAATCGAGGATATAGGGTTATTCTGAAAATATTCCTCCACCTGTATAATCTATTTACATTCCCATCCTAATGAGAAGATATTGGTTTCATGTAAAATTTCATTTGGTGGGCTTTCATCATTTCTCCACGTTTTAAAACACCCTTAGTCAGAAAAAATGATTTTTGCGAAGGTGTCTGTCTGTAGTGTGCCCGTAGCCTGTCTGTAGTCTGTCTGCAGTGTGTATTCTGCTAATATTATTTGTTACCAAGCATTATTTGTAATAAAAATTTGCATTGAAAAACAATATTTTATTACTCCGAAATAGATTTCGAACCATGTCTCCAGTTAAGAATTTCAAAAATCACAACAAATAACAGGAAATATTAACTTGGGTTGTATCCCACTCTACGTCGTTAGTAGTGTTCTAAAAGTTTATGTTGTTGTTCTCGCGGTCACAAATTTTCCAATTTTTTTGAAAAGTCGAAAATTCAAATTTTGATTGCACAAAAAATGAATAAAAATAAAAAATTTTCATTTTTTGGTCAAACTATGCAAGATAGAAAAAAAGATTGAAAGACAGAAATTATGTACCGGAAAAATATATGCAAACTCTTTATCAATCACTTTTGGATTTGACGCGTAGTTCTTGTTTCTTTCGTGTAAAACGATAAAAATAAAAAACTGTACATTTTTCTGGACAAACGACTTATTTTTTTAATGAATTATCTTCAACTCATGATCAGATAATAAGAAATATGTGGAGTCTGTTAAGATCTCAAGACTATGTAACAAATTGGAAGCCACGAAAATATTAAAATTACTAAAATAAGAATTTGCTCAATCATATTTTGCTAGAAAGCCAAAAAAGGCGTTTTTTGAACGATTCGAAATTAATTATTTTCTTCATAAATAAGAAGGTTGAGAGGAAAGGAGGTCCAAATCTCAGCTGCCATTTCCGATCTTTTTGTTCAATTTGAGATAAGAAAGAACGACGTGAATAGATAAATACATTGAATAATATTTAGATGTCGCTCATTGTTAGTTTGCCTATTTGAACAGAAAAGTCAATTTTTCTCGAAAACGGCAGATCAGAATGCAAAACTATATCGTCAAGAAGTGTGTCTAAGGTCAATCCAATCTGGCCAGTTTTGCGGAATCAAATTTTATATAGAACTAATACCTTCTCATAAGGATGAGAACGTGAAAAGCTTTTATGCTCAAACGTTGAAGGAATAGTAGAATAGTACAAGATAATAATAATCGCTATTTAACATCAAAAAAATTATGCTCATACCAGAGAGAATTATATTGGAGCAATTAATAAGAATTCAGTTATTAAAATTTGAAATAGTCCAACTCTCTGTACGCTGTAGATTGAAAACAGATACCTAAATTTTGACCAGACTTGCAGTCAACTAAAATTCTACAGAGTTAATTTATGAGCCAACTCTTAATTTAGACCAAACAGAAATATCACCCGTCTTTGGACACAATAGCAAGAATATTAACATCGCGGATTTAATGCTTAATAGAACATCAAAAGGAGACATTACCTACCGAAACAAAAAATGTAGCACTTTTATTGGCGATCCAGAAGAAATTGGAGGCATTCAGTGAACGCAAGGCATTTCGCCAAAATTATCCAACCCGTACTCGTAAATCTTATGTTGGATTAGGTTTATTAACAACCCTGGAATTCATTACCTATTTTTTTTTCTCTCAAATCTCAGTAGTAATATAATCCTGTGTTACTTGTATTAGCAAAAAGCGATCTAGGAAGTACGGTATTAGTGACGTCAATCGAATTACTCAAAATTTCGTAGAAGCTGACCTCAGACATCACCATGAAGATGAGTTATAATCCAAAAATACCTTCAAGAGCCACTAACATGAATTCAAATTAGATCCTTTTCAAGGAGATCATCCAGCAGGATCCTGAAAAAGCAGCCAATAAGTCATTTTCGGGGATGCCCATGCTCACGGTAAAACTACTGATGTAAATGCTTTAACCCATGTGAAGTGATTAGTGATTGTGATTGATACCTATAAAGAACAATAGAAAAATTGCCCCTAAGAGTTCAAATGCAGAAAGTCCAAAATTTCTAAAGTGGAAGTGTAACATTTAAAAAAATTGTCACACGTATAAACCATGTTCTCTATATTAGGTACAAACCATTACGCAGAAGCCCGTATACGTATATGCAAAAAGCGTATAATCCTACGATAATTTAAGTGGTGACAGGTTCCGAGGTGTTATCTCAAAGTTTATTACCTTCCTACTTAACTCAGAACTTTCACTGCAAGAAAATAATTAATCCAACTAGCATGGTAAAGGAGTGTTCACTTTGACCCCGCTATCAAGGACAATAATTAACAATAAACAATTTCTTACTATTACGAAATATTTTGAAATTTGGAAGTGATGATAATTGTCAGTTATACACTCCTGAAATAAATAAACTAAACTAAAAACAATTATTAATTATGAGTCAATCACATTCGAATTCAAATTTAAAAATATTAACTTAAAGAAATCAAAGCTGTCTTTTCGTCACGTTATGACAGTTAGCATTTTTTAGTAGTCAACGATTCCTGATATAGCTCCCTTCCATAGTTCTTTTTTCAAATTGTCGCTTTACAATGAACATCCAATCAAAAATAGCAATGCTTGGAAAAATGCCCTACCTCACCTACGCATTTCTGCCTTCGAGTCTGTCACACTCAAAATGTTCGTCGTAGTTGTTTACCACATCTTGTACCGACCAAAAATACTACGGAATACTGCGAAACGGAGCCCTTCATACTGCACCAATGGTCATGCGCTCCTCCCAAATTCAGACGAACTGGTACGGCATCGAATGTTGACATCATCGGACCTACTTTCACAAATTTAGTTCGCTATTCGTACAGACGCGTAGCCATTTAAATTCGAAACCAGCAGAGATCGTATCCCACTAATTCCCATCTAATTCTTGCACACTCTTTTATTCCCCTTGGTGAATGAAGTGCAGCAGGAGCTATAACTCAGGGTAAGTCGAATATGAAATAACATTTGTTTTCTTCAATCCTTTCTTGAATCACGTTCTCACAAAATTAAACCATTCAATGTAATTAATTTGGCACCGTGAACCTCGGGTACATTATAGTAATTAGATTTCTTTTACAGGTTCTTAATATTAAAAATCATAATCTCTTACGTTCATTATTTGCATTGCCATAAAATTTCCAAAAATAATAATTCAAACGAAAATTCGAGGCAAAAAATACGATGATATTTCAATATTTTAATTTGATTTTGATCCAACTTCAGGGTACAAGGATTATTATTTTAAATTTTACAATTTTTTCATATTGACAACACAATATATTCTTGGTTTGGCGTAATACAAATTTACCATTTCTTACAATCAATCGAATTTCTTTATCGGCGGTAAAATATTCTTTGAAACTCGAATTGCCGGGTCTTATTTTGCTCGGGAATAAGCCGAATATATCCAATTTTTCAAGTGCGTATCCTATAACTTCATGAGAAGGAGCCCTGCCGGAAGAACTAAATCTGCTGTGAAGAGGAGACTACTTAGGAGAAGTCCGGGCATGTGAATTTTGTCTCGCACAATATGATGAACCAGGATTACGTTTTCCATTCGGAATTTATGGAATCGTAATTTGCAAATGCTTCAATAAAACTGTTTGGGAAGGTTGGGTGATTTTTGCCTACTGGACAACAGCTTATTTCATCTGCAGTCAAATTATCAACTGCGCCACTCATTATATTTATTTTTATTCGGGAATTATTTTTATCGGTCCTATATATTCCATGAAGAGTCCCATTATAATCCAATATCGCAAAAACGTCACCGTTGGATGTAGATAATACAATATATTCTTGGTTTGGCCCAAGCACATAGTTCGCATTATCTATTCGTATTTGAATTGGCTTATAGGCAGGAAAAACGTATATTCGAAATTCAAATCGCTGGTTCTGGTTTGTTCAAGGAATAAGCCGAACATAGCCAAGTTGTTTTATTGAAAATCCAAGTACTTGAACCGAAAGAGGCCTTCCCGGAGAGGACCTGGACCTGGAACGAAAAGGAGGCTCCTGAGTTGAAGTCCCTTCAGGTGAATTTTGTCTCTCAGCAGACGAAGATCCAGTGTTACGTCCGCTATAAGGATTAGATTGAAACTGTAGTGAATCGTAATTTGCAGAAGCTTTTTTAAAATTTAAGGGGAAGATTGTCTGACGTCTGCCTACTGGACAATCTCGAATTTCTTCTAGGGTCAAAATATCGATTGCGCCGCTTATCATGTTTACTTTAATTCTCGATTTAGCTTTATTTGTCGTAAACATTGCACGAAGAAACCCGCTACAGTGTAATATTGCACAAATGTCGCCATTTGATGTTGATAATACAATATGTTCTTGGTTTGGCACGGGAATTAAACCCCTTTCTCCTGTTCGTATCCTAATTGGTTTACCAACAGAGAACACATATCTTCGAAATTCGAATCGTAAGTTATGATTTGTGCGGGGAATAAGCCGAATGTATCCAAGTTGTTCAAGTGCATATCCAAGTACTTTAGGTGAAGGCGGCCATCTAAGAGGCGACCTGGCTTCGGCACGAAGAGGAAGCTCCGTAGTTGAAGTCCTTTCAGGTGAGTGTTGTCTGTCAGTAGAAGAAGAGCCAGTGATACTTTCGCTATTAGGATTTGATTGAGCCTGTAGTGAATCGTAATTTGCAGAGGCTTTATGAAAACTTTGAGGGAAGATTGGGTGATGTCCACCCACTGGACAATCTCGTATTTCATCTGGGGTCAAATTATCAACTGTTCTGCTTATAATATTCACTTTAATTCTCTATTTATCTCTATGTGTCGTATATATTCCATGAAGAATCCCGCTATACCTCAATATTGCAAAAATGTCACAATTGGATGCTGATACTACAATATGTTCTTGGTTTGGCACGGGAATATAGGTATTTTCATCTGTTCGAAATCTAATTGGATAATCAGAAGGAAAAACGTATCTTCGGAATTCGAAACGTAGATTCTGATTTGTGCGAGGAATAAGCCGAATGTATCCAAGTTGTCCAAGTGCATATCCCAGTACTTTAGGAGAAGGAGGCGACCTGGCTTCAGCATGAAAAGGCTGTCCCTGAGGAGAAGTCCGGTCAGGTGAATATCGTCTGTCAGAAGATTTAGTGTTACGTTCGCTATTAGGATTCCATTCGGACTGTAGTGAGTCCTCATTTGCGGTAGTTTCAATGAAACTTTCGGGGAAGATTGGGTGAACCTTGCCCACTGGACAATCTCGAATTTCATCTCGGGTCAAATTATCAACTGAGCCGCTTATCATATTCACTTTTATTCTCGATTTAGATCTATGTGTCGTATATATTCCCCGAAGAATCCCGTTATGCTCTAATATTGCAAAAACATCACCATTGGATGCTGACAACACAATATGTTCTTGGTTTGGTACGGGAATAAAGGTATATCCTTTCTCCAGCAATCTGATTGGATAACCAGCAGGAAAAACGTATCTTCGAAATTCGAATCGTAGATTCTGATTTGTGCGGGGAATAAGGCGAATGTATCCGAGTTGTCCAAGTGCATATCCAAGTACTTTAGGAGAAGGAGGCCAACCAGGAGGCAAGCTGTCCCTGGCACGAAGAGGATGCTCCTCAGGAGCTTGAGGTTTGCGGCTAGAAGGAGAAGAGCGACAGTGAACCGGGCGTGGAGTATCAAGGCAATCTCTGCTTGACTGCAAACTTA
>CAKNWT010333627.1:0-13884 GCA_932066315.1 Andricus coriarius
ATGAGATATATATATAGTGCTCTCTAAATTTGAGTTAGTAGAAATTTTACTGAACTTTATTTCATATTACAAATTTTTAAATAATTTATTATTTTATAATAATGGGAATCACTTTTTATTTTTACCTCATCCGTTTCCTCGTCTGAAACCCAGTCATAGACTGAAGTTCCAACGATGTTATCGTACTCCTCGTCAGGATTCATTTCTTGCCAAAACTTTCTTTCGGAAAATTAAGAAACACCAAAAACAACTGTCTTTTGGCATAAGGAAGCACGTCGCCAAAAACACGTGGATTGGATTATGATTGTGGATTAATTATGATTGCACCCCTAGTAGGTCCCTTTTTTGGATCGCGTCACATATGAGTCAATTGAAAAACCTTTTATTATTACATAATTTACAAAATTATGTATATAATCATAATTATAAATAAAAATAATCATAATTATGTACATAATTTACATAATTTGAGGTTGATTCAAGAATAGAAAGGATTCGTTGCTTCGAGATAAAACGATTGAACTATATAAAGTTAAAACATTTTGTTGACATTAACCTTTAAGTTTGGACGTGGCACGGTGGGGCAGAATCCGAAATTCCTGGACAAAACCCAGAAGTTCGATATTTTTCTCTTAAATTTCATACTTACGGTTTCTCGGGGGTGCTTATTACGAAAATGATTTTTCAAAACTCAATATTCAGAATGGCGAATTTAAAATCGCGGATTATTTTTATGTAAGAGTTGGTGTTTTTGGCTGCAATTAATCACGTAGGAATTTCGCACGTCGCTGATCACGAAAGTGAACGCAAAAAACAAAACTCAAAATAGCGGATTCCAAATGGCGGCCTTTTTTATTAAAAAATTAGTGTTTTTCGCTAAAATCAGTAATGAGGCGTGTTTTGAGGTCGCTGATCACGAGAATGAGATTGAAAAATCAAAATTACAAATAGCTTTCTGTGGATTTGTCACCCGCGCTGACTAGACCCGAACGCAGGTCTGCGTTTTTGTCTAGTCAGCGCGCGAACGACTTCGTTTGATGTCTTCTTGCAAAAAAATGGGGAAATAAGTGGATGCTTCGATCGCTCGATTTGATTCGTTATACTTTTTTGCACATAAAATCATTGAAGGCTGCGCCGGATCTCGCCAGATCACATTTTAATCGATCGATATTTTTATGTATCGTATGTAAAAACAGGAATTCAAAGCAGTCAGATTCACGTGGTATTCACGTTAACTTAAAACATGGAACAGTTGCTTTCAAGCATTAGAAAAATGTTGTACATACCTCCAGGATGAGCCTACATTTCGCAGAATTATTTTCTAGCACTTATTAACTGATATATTCGTATTCACTCTAAACCCTATAAAGTAGATTTATGTGGGAGATATTACAAAATAATCAATTTTGATTTGTATTCTAAGGCGAATTTTATCCTCTTCGTCCCAGGTCTAGGTCTTCTCATGCCAGGTTACCTCCCGCCGGTCCACTCGTACCTGGGGTCCTCCTTTACTCAAACGTGAATTTCAACATGAGCAAAATGGAGCTCACTCGGCTTATTCCCCACACGAATTCGAATCGTCTAGTTGAAATTCACGAATACACTTTTCCTGCCGATAAACCAATTTCATTAGGCGAAAGAAGAATGTTGAACTTCAGGCCGATGCCAGCCGAAGAGCAAAAAGTATTAAAAAATTATCAAATTGATAAAAAAATATTTATCAATTGGTTAACTTGTGAACTAAAAAATAAGAATTTGAGTAAAGAACGGATGAAATTTCTACTAATATACCTGAATTTGCATACCATTAAATAGAATTTTCAACAAAAGAGTTGTTTTTTCAAACAAAAAAGTTTTTCTGCTCAGGAAAAAAAACTGTCAGCAACAGCAACTGTCCGACTTTGTGGTGTACCAGAATTAAGAGTTAATTCTGGTCAATGGCGATGATATCCCCTTCCAAGTACACCCCTTTGAAATCCACAGCCTTTTTCCAGCGACCTTCACACTTTCGGAAGTACTGTATGTGGACTCCCAATATTATATAAGGCCGTGTATCAGCAGAAATTACTGAATTAGTATACTAAATCGATCATTGATTTGGGAAGAGATGATCTGTGGAATATCTAGGGAAAAAAATTTCGAATCTTCCAGCAACCGAATAGCAACAAAAATTCTCTTCCCGGCTTCATTCGAATGCTCCTCGTAAAAAACGTTCTCCTTCCAAATTATTATTACGATTATTTAGTACTTGATGAAATTACTGATGACCTTGATTTGAAACTCGTGCGTTCCCTCATTACATACATTATATTTATTTTCAACATTCCTAAGAGTGAACAGATAACACAATACAGAGCTTGCAATTCAGCCCAAAAAAGACAATTCTTTATGGATGACTTGATTTTTTCATTAAGGAAAAATGAATCTCCTGCGTACCTTCACAACTTTCTCCATTTTGTAGACAATAAACATCCTTGTTAGACCAGACTTCATGGCGTACATGCATGAAGTAGGTATGTGAATGACTTGTAAAAATTTTGTTGTGAATGACAGCACGAAGTTTATTGCGAAGCGTAAAAGAAAAATTTAGAATTGCATCTATTTTACTATCTTTGCTAAGTCTAAGCTAAGTCTAAGCAAAGTTAAAGATTTCAGAAAAAACCGCAACTTTCTAGCAATTATCTAAGAAAAGATAGTTATAAACAACGATAAATTTTCTAAACAATAATTTTTGTTAACCTGCATCAATTTTTGTCTCATTAAGTGAAAAGTGAACAAAAATTTAAGAAAAGACCGCAACTATATAGCATTAATATAGGACAATATTTTTAAATAATAAATTTCTTAGAAAATTATATTTGTTAGCCTGAATTAATAATGACATCATTCTAGAGAAATGTAAATATCTTAGAGTAAGAACCTTGTCGCCTCTAATCTATCAGATAACAACTCAGGAATATATGTACTATATGATAGAAAGAAGTACCAGAGTATTCCTCAGTTACATCGTCAATACAATTCTTTATTAACACATTAATAATTTTTTTCTATAGTTAGAAAATATGAGAATCTTTCATACTCTCGTCGTATCCCTGGCCGTTGTCCTCAATTATATTGGTAATTAAAATAATGTAATATATCTATAATTATAAGTCTATTTTTTCAACTCATACGAAAATAAATATTTGTGAGATTTAATCTGCAATCTATTCCGGGGAATCCAGAATCAGTGTGTAATAAAAATGCAATTCAAAAAGTTCCCCGTTTGATACGGAAAGTACTTTGGGTTTAAATGGAAGTGAAATTTGGCCAGTGGAAGAAGCTTCTACGTGACACGTGTGCAAGTCCGCATATGGTACACTCCTAATTGTACACTTCCAAATTTACATTTCGCAAGTCTAATTTACAATAATCAAGTTTCTAACTAGACCCATTTACGTGCACATGTTTTATACTTCTAATCCTAACCATGCATTCGCATAGATAAGACACATCCAACTTGGCGCGTTCAGATTTAGACATGTACCATATGTGCATGCGCACATTTTGGAATACCATCTTAACACGTGGAAGTCTAAGTTTGACACTTCATTAATAATTAAACGTGAAATCCGTATTCATGGGAAGTGTAAGAAAGAACTAAGTTCCTCGACGAGAGGGACAAGTGTGGTCAAAAATAGCCTAAAATATGTCACTTAGTTTATGGACCTTACCCATCACTGCTTGCCTTACAGTATAACCACAAGGGGTTTATGATATACTAACATACGTTTTTCTGCTATAGGAAAAAATAAATACTCTGTTTCTTGTTGCAGAGGTAAGTTTACAGTTCGACTGTTTACCTAATGGCGAACCTCTTCCTGGTGTTACTCGCTGGGCACCCTCTGATTCTCCTGCCAGGTCTCCTTCTTCTGTCGAGCCTCCTCTTCGTGCCAGATCCAGGTCTCCTCCTGCCAGTTTTCCACTTACCAAGACTCCTGCTACCAGGCATCGTTCTTTACTTATACTTGGATATGAACTTCATCAAATGGGACTTATTCGGCTCATTCCGCACGCCAATCCGCATCGGCGATTCGAAATTCACAGATACACTTTTCCGGAAGATAAACCAATTTCATCAGGCGGAAGAAGTATATCGAGCTTTATGCCTATACCAACCGAAGAACAAAATGTATTAACAACATCCACGGGTGACGCTGTTGCAATACTGGAAACTAAGTCATGCCTTCGTGGAATATATTATCACGATGCAAGACTGCGGGTGGGTATAAATATAAGAAGCGGCAAGGTGTTTGAATTGAGCCCAGAATTAGTCAAGGAAACTCCATTAGGCTACAAACGCCCAATCAGAAAAAATTTTCAAGTTCTACATTTAAACGAGCTGTAAACCACAATTCTTTTCACTATAAACTAATTTTGAAAAATGTAAAACGCCTTGTTTTATAGAATTCCTCTTTTTCGATTTTTGATGTGACTTCCTCTTTTTGTTGGGTTTTCGCTTAAATGCGAGCTGAGTTAACAGAATCCAATAAGAACATCCTACTATTTTGCGTTGATAGGTTATTATTTTTAATTAAAAACTCTGCTATCACATTTTCGGGGTAGCACTCATCCCTTTTGGGTAAAAATTATACTATTTGGTTGGAGATTTAAATATTTTGTTAAAAATTCGTTTTATTTTTGCTTGAAAAATCGTCTTTTTGGTTTAAAAAATTAACTGCTCGGTTGAAAGAACAAAATATTAGGTGATATTTTAACCCAGAAGTAATTTTATTTTTAATCAAAATCAGTCGAATTCTACCTCGAATATTTCCACATCAAATTTTTAACACAATAATATTTACTTTTACGAAGAAAAAAACTAATTTTCAACAAAAGAGTGGAATTTTCAACCAAGAAATATTTTTCCATCAAGAAATAGAAAACTTAACAAACTGTAGAATTTTCAACCAAAAAGTTAATTTTTAACAAAACGGTTGAATTTTCTACCAAAATACTTAAATTTTCAACCGAAAAAAAAATTTCCAACAAAATCTTACGAAACCTTTATATATCATTAAAAAAACGCATTTATTTTTTCGTGGATTCAAGCAAATTTCCGGGCGGCATGAGTGAGAAATCAAAAAAAAATCCAGTTCATTTTGGAACCACCCTAATGTATAATCTATTTCTGATCGGGCTAATTAGCCCTACAGACTTTCCGGAAATAAATACAACAAAAAACGAGTTTCAACTAATTTAGTATCTGAATTCTTTACCTTGAAATTGCCTCTGATGAAGTATAAATATCTTAGAATGACAACCTTGACGCCTCTAGTCTATCAGATAAAGAATCAGAGATGTTTTATATAACCGAATGACATACAAAAATATTCCTTAGTTACATTGTCCAATCAATTATTATTAACACATTATTCAACTTTTTCTGAAGTTAAAAAATATGAGAAATTTGCATACCCTCGTCTTATCCTTGGTGTTTATTCTTAATTATATTGGTAAATATAAGAATCTAATATATATCTAATTTTAAGTAAACTTTTTTTAAGCTACACGTAAATCTATATTTGTAAGATTTAATCTGCAATCTATTTCGGGAGAATCCGGAATAGGTGTACAATAAAAAATGAAATTTAAATAGTTTCCCTATTGATAAAGAATTTATACAAATTTTAAAATCATAAAGTACTTTGACTTTAAGTGGAAGCGAAATTCAGTCAATGGGAAAAATTTCTTCGTGCCACATGTGCAGGTCTACAAATGGTACACTCCTAATTGTACATGTCGAAATTGACATTTCGCACATCTAACTAAAAACGACTTGCATATATGAGAAACTTTCAACATGGTCGTATTTTTAACAAAAGAGGTGTTTTTTCAACCAAAAAAGTTTTTTCGGTCAGGACTAGGAACAGCATTGACCTTCGCGGCTTCACTCGAATTCTCCACGTGAAATGCCTCATCCTTCCGATTTTTTATTACGATTGTTTGGTGAATGGTAAAATTCTGATGACCTCAATTTGAAACTCGTGCGTTTCTTTAATACATTCATTAGATTTATTTGAAATATTCCTAAAAGTGAACACATGACACAACGCCAAGACAAAACAATTCTTTAAGGGTAACATAATGTGTTCAGTAATTAAAAATGAATCATCTGAGTACCTTTACAACTTTTTCCATCTTGTAGATAAAAAGCATCCTTCCCAGCCAAAGCAAAGTTAAAGATTTCAGGTAAAACCACAACTTTCTGGCAAGAGGGGTTACTAGCAATAACCGGTTGAGTGAACATATGTTGTTTTATTAATTTTTTTCTTAGCTTTTGTCCTTTGTCTAAAAATGTTTTGTTTTTTTTAATTTTGATTGCGGTTTTTTAAATACAAAAAAACTACGGGTCCTATCAAAAAGTAATGATGTTTGTGTACTTGCTTTAATTATTATTTTACTAAGTGAATAGTGGACAACAAGTTAAAAGCTTCAGAAAAAACCGCACAGTTTAGAGTACCATCTCTGCACATGATCGTATAAGTTGGATATTTGATTGTTCCCAAAACAGATCTTGGTTAACAACTATCTTTTTTGTTCACGTAAAACCCATGTTAAGCCAACGGTACGTTACTTTCGGGAAAAGAAATAAAAAAAAACTTCAATCATCAATGAGAGGAACAGGAAGGTCCATCAAGCTAGCACCTCCACAAGCGAAATTCCCAAATTTATTTGAATAAAAATTCTGAGCTTTTATGGACGGTATTGCCAACTTTTCTGCTCCACTAGTTTTTTTTTTAATTCGAATTTCGAGTGGAGCTGCTGACTTGACACAAGCTGGCACCTCCACTATATAAAAATTAAAAAAATTAAACAGACGGTGCTACCTTGATGGATTTGGGCTAGGGCTGGAAAACAGTTCAAAATTAGTAACCTAGTTTATGGGCCTTAACTCTCACTGCCTGCTATTATCACAAGGGGTTTTTGATATACATGCCAACATACGATTGTCTGCCAGCAGAAAAATTTAATACTCTGTTTCTTGTTGCAGAGGTAAGTTTACAGTTCGACGCTTCATCTAATGGCGACCATCTCCCTGATGTTTCTCGCAGTGGAACTTTTGATTCACCTGTCAAGTCTCTTTGTGCTGCAGAGTCTCCTGTTCGTTTCAGGTCTAGGTCTCCTCATGCCAGGTATCCATCTGCCAGGTCTTCTCCTGTCCGGTCTCCTCCTGTCAGATCTCCTCCTGACAGATCTCCTCCTGCCAGATCTCCTCCTGCCAGGTCTGCTCCTGCTAGGTCTCCTCCTGCCAAGTCTATTCCTATCAGGCATCGTTCTTTACTCATACTTGGATATGAACTAAATCAGATGGGTCTTATTTGCCTCATTCCTAATACCAATCCGCTTCGTCGATTTGAAATTCACATGTACACTTTTCCTGCCAATACACCAATGGTATTAGCCGGAATGGGACTATCTAACTTTAGGCCTGTGCCGACCGAAGAACAAAAAGTATTAACAACATCCACTGGTGACGTCGTTGCAATATTGGAAACGAATACACTTCTTCGTGGAATGTATCTTCCTGGTAAAAGACAGCGGGTGGGTATAAACATGACAAGTGGCGCGGTGTTCGAATTGGATCCACACTTATAGCGTATTCGGTTATCCTGCACTGGCGCACGCCAGAGCACTCCGACCTGCTCCCTCTTACTTCTTCTCACGTTCTTCCTTCTCCCTTCTACCCGCTTCGGAGCAGGTCGGAGTGCACCAGTGCAGGATAACCGAATACGCTATTAGTCGAGGAAACTCCGCTAGGCCAGAGACGCTCAATCCGAAAGAATTTTCAAGTGCTACTTTTAAACCACGTTTAAAGCGAAATTCTTCACACCATTCAATCATTTTTTAAAGACGGAAAGAAGCCTTGCTAAAAATACGTCACGCTGCCCGGGGTGGAGGGTAACTGATTGTATCACGATTTGTGAGTTAGTGATACAAAAAAATTTACGCAGAATGTGACATCACACATGGGAAATATTAATGTTAATACAAATTTTTTGAAATGTTTGAAAAAATAAAAAATGATACTTTTATTTTACAAGTTTACACTCTTGACACTCTCTTTGCACTCATTCCTTAATCTTACCCTTCACGCCTTTTTCGAAGAATTTATTTTTTTTCGCTTTTTAAAGAAACTTTCCCTTTTTCTGGGGTTTTCCCAGAACTTATCTCTTTTGCTTAAAAATTATAGTATTTGCTGGAAGCTTTTTAAACTTTATTCACACAAAATAATGTTTTTCCTTTCATAGGGCAGAACTAATAATAAAGTTTCAATTGCTAAAATCATATGAAACGCTTTTGTCCCAGAGACTTGATTTAGGGTACAAGTAAGTTAAGAATTCAATTTGCAGTTAAGTCGGAAATTATAAAGTTTAGAATATTTTTTAATGCCGGAAATTTTATTTTTAAAGCTGTCTGTTATCGAAAGTTTTCAGTTTCGGTAATCCCATAAACTGTCGGAAATTTTATTATTCCAAAATTTTCCAAATCTCTAATGAAGCAAATTTTTTTTATTGATTGTTCAACAATAAAGTTTATAAACTATTTTCATTCAAAATCAAAAACAGTTCAATTCAACTAAAAAATATACATTTTTAACAAAATAGTGGAATTGTCGACCAAAGCAGAATAATTTTTAGACAGACAGTTGGATTTAAAAAAAAAAGGGTGGAGTTACTGCACTCAGGTAATAGCTTCCGGTAATCTGTTACCACTTGTTGTAAAAATTGTTTCTGACTTTCGGCTCCACTAAGAAGGGAATTGAATGCAAATATAAATTTTACAAATATCTGTTTTATTTCAGAAAAATGTATTCACTTAAACAAAATATATTGTTCAAAAAATGATACTCTCTACAGTTTATTTACTATTTGTTTGTAACTACCAATACAAAGCAAAGTTAAAAATTTCGGAAAAAACCGCAACTATCTAGCAATTATCTAAGAGAAGTTAGTTATAAATAATAATAAATTTGTTAAAGAATTACGTTTATTAACCTGCATTCATAATTTCCTCATTAAGTGAAAAGTGATAAAAAGTTCCAAATTTCTTTAAAAAACGGCAACTACTAGCATTAATCTAGCAGAAGATAGTTATTAACAACAATAATTTTCTTGAACAATTACGTTTGTTAAATATTATTAATTATTACCTAATTTAAGTACAAAATAAAAAAAAAGGTTATAAACAATTATGACTTAATCAAACAATCAAGATGGTTAAATTGCAGTAATTATTATCTAGCTCTGAGACAAAAGTGGACAAAATTTTAAATATTTCAAAAAAAACCGCAACTCACATGCATTCGCAGGCCTACAAGGTTTTCCTCACTGAGATTTGTAGGTGTCAGAATTTTGAGAGAAAATTGAACACGGTCATTGAAATTAAAAGATTCGAACTCTTGAAGATAAAAATTTTTTCATTTTAAGTTATAAAAACTTAATTGCAAATTAAAACGCACAAAGTGAAATGTTCTGGAATTTTGAAAATTATTGTTCAAAACTGTTTTAATTCAAACGCAATTTACGAAAATGGAAGCTTTCAAAACTTTTCAATTGAAAATGTTGTCATTAAAAGCCGTTCTTTGCAAAAATTTTAACTTGTATGAATTGTACAGTTCAAAGATTTCAAAAAAGATAAATCCATGCCATCATTTTCATTGCTATAAATTGACGAATGAATCAAAAAATTGATAAATTTTCAAAATTATATAATTTTAATCAATTTTAAGCTAGCCAATTCAAATCTTTGCGGGCTTATTCTATTGAAAAAAAATTTATAACAATAAAAATACGGCTCCTAGCTGAACAGTTATAAAAATTTAGTACGCCTTTCTTAAAGCGATTTATTATTAATTCTAGCCTAAAATATTAGCTTTGCTGACGCAAAACAACATTTTAGGAACAGAATTTTGGAAATTACAAATTTTTAATATTTATCGCTATACAGAATTTGCAGGTTCGCCAATTTATAAAAACCAATCATTTACAAATTTTACTCATTTTTACTTCTAATTTTTAAACAAAGGCAATGGGTAAAACTACTTGGACTTAAGTTTCCCAAATTTTTAGAATCAAGCAATACGCCAACATAAATACATATTGAAATAGCAATTTAAATATAAATCCCAAGCTCTATTAGTATTCCATGGCAAATAAAAAACTTACATAAACTGCAACTCGGATGATAAGATAAGATCGGATTATAATTACGATTTTTTTGTGAGTATATATGAAAACACAAATTGTACAATAACTATTATGAGACAGATAATTTTGAGCTAAAGTTGTTTGACGTTTGAGATTATGTGTCAAGACATTTTATTTGAAAATCAGAATATACATCAGACGATTTCCTCAGAACTCCCTATCAAAGGGTTTTCCGGATGGCTCATTACGACTTCAAAGTCAATATTCGTAAATTCTGAATAGCAGATTCAATATGGCGGATAGTATGTTGAGATAGAGCATGAATTTGAGAAAAATAAGGCAAATTAGGCGAATGAGGTAGCCAGCTAAAGCAAGACAGTATTGTATTTTGTATTGGAGTTTATTTATTGCGCGGAGGCGGGTCTCCTATGGGCCAACTCAGGCAAGATAATACATGATCCAGGCAACCAAGGCAAGATAGTCCAGTGATCCAGCCAACTAAGGCAAGATAAGGTATAGTCTAGCCAATCAATGCAAGATAGTCCAGTGATCCGGTCAACTAAAGCAAGATAAGGCATGATCTGGCCAACCAAGACAAGATAGTTTAGTGATCCTGCCAACTGAGGCAAGATAACTCATGATCTGGCCAACCAAGGCAAGATACTCTAGTGGTTCAGCCAACTAAGATCAGATAAAGCTTGATCCAGCCAACTAAGGATTTGTGGGTTCTTCTTCACATTCATCTATTATCACTGGTGGAGATGGAAGAAGATTCGCTGAGTAGCATTTTTCATGAATGGTAGGTTATCGTCAAATCATTGGTACACTGAAAGTCAGGTGTTGCAGCTTACTATTACTGTAATGTCTCACAACTGTGTAACAATTTAAGCACACCTGATGCGGATTCCAATTTTTATCTTGGTGCCGGATTTCACGATTGAAATATTGTCACACATGTGGAAGATCCTGGCGCGCAACCTACCTTACTCCACGTAATTCAGGCTAACGCCATAAACTACGATCAGGCGCATTACCGATTTTCTCTGATTTTAAACCTGACTGTGGTAACTGTGCTACGGCCGGTAAGATAGAAACTAAAAGGTACTTGGAGTGTGTTACCATGGAGGGATAGGAACTCAGAGAATACAGATCGTTGGCCGCACATGATAACACATGTATACACATATAACGAATGGAATTTACTGTATCAAAGTACATAAAACTTTAACCGATGCACTAGTGAAAGAAAGCGTAGATGGTCTTCTGACTATCTACGGGACCACCCTAATGGGACCACCCTAATGTATACTCAATTTCCGATCGGTCTACTTAACCCTAGACACTTTCCGGAATTAAATACAACAGAAAACGTGTATCAACGAATTTAATATCTGAATGTTTTTCCTTGAAACTGCCTCTAATGAAATGTAAATATCTTAGAATAATAACGCTGACGCATATAATCTATTAGATAGCAACTTAGGGATACATGTATTATATAAACGAATGAGGTACCGGAAAATTCCTTAGTTATATTATCAGTCCAATTTCTTATTAACACGTTAATCAGTTTTTTTATATTTATAAAATATGAGAATTGTTCATATTATAGTCTTGTCATTGGTGGTTATTCTTAATTCTTTTCGTAAATATAATAATTTAATATATCTATAATTTTAGGTATACTTTTTTAACATGTACGAAAATATTTATTTGTCAGATTTAATCTGCAATCTAATTCGGAATTTTCCATATTGGGTGTGAAATAAAAAGTATAATTCAAAAAGTGTCCCGAGTGATACGGAATTGTTACTAATTGTACAACTAGAAAGTACTTCGAGTTTAAGTGAAAGCGAAATGTGGCCTATGGCAGAACTATGCTCGTGCCACGTGTGCACGTCCACATATGGTAGACTCCTAACTGTACATGTCGAGATTTACATTTCGCACATCGAACATAAAACGATCAAGTGTCTTACTGGACACATTTACTTTTAAAAAACACATTTTAGGTCGATTATATTCTTTTTTACAATTATTTTGGTCGATTTTTGATATAATCATTAATTAAGAGGCGTTTAAATAATGCTAGGCTCCACTATGTTTAATAAAATTCTTTTTTTATTGTACTTTAGTTTAAAAATTCAGCTCTTTGATACAAAATGTAACTATTTTTTTAAATTTAATATATTTCGACAGTTCCTGTAAAACAAACGTGAAATCCGTGCTTAGCCAATGATACGTTCCTTTCGGGGGAAGAGGTTAGAAAAAGGTATGGTTAGCAACAAGAGGGGCGGGAGTGGTAAAAAATATTCCAAAATTGGAAACGTAGTTTATATCCCTTGCCTATCACTGCTTGCCTCACAATGTCAACAGAAAGGGTTTATGGTATACCAACATACGATTCTCTGCTATAAGAAAAAATTAATACACTGTTTCTTGTTGCAGAGTTAAGTGCACAATTCGACTGTTTACCAAATGGTGACCCTCTGCCTGGTTTTCCTCGTCGCGCACCCTCTGATTCCCCTGCCAGGTCTCCCTCTTCTGCCAAACCTCTTCTTCGTGCCAGATCCAGATCTCCTACTGCCAGTCACCAACCCGCCAGGTGTCCTGTTACTAGACATTCTTCTTTACTCATATTTGGATATGAACTTAATCAAATGGGACTTATTCGGCTTATTCCTAACACCAATCTGCATCGTCAATTCGAAATTCACAGATACATTTTTCCTGTCGATAAACCGATTTCATTGGGCGCAAGAAAACTACTGAACTTCAGGCCTATGCCAACCGAAGAACAAAAAGTATTAACAACATCCACTGGTGATGTTGTTGCAATAATGGAAAACCATTCATTTCTTCGTGGAATATATTGCTGCAACATAAAACGGCGGGTGGGTATAAACATGAGAAGCAGCACGGTGTTCGAATTGAGCCCAGACTTAGTCGCGGAAACTCCATTAGGACACAAACACCCAATTCGAAAGAATTTTCAAGTGCTACGTTTAAGTCACGTGTAAATCACAATTCTCTGAACCATAATTTCATTTTTAAAACGTCTGAACGTTCAATTCAAGTAATACGTCACACTGTTTGGTAGAGGGGGGAGGGGGCGCGTATCATATTTTGTGACGATTTGGGATGTGGCGGGAGAAGTGGTAACGCAGAATGTAAAATAACGCGTGGAAGATATAAATGTGAATAAAAATCTTTTGAAATGCTTGAGAAAATGAATGTTAGTAATTTTGTTTTAAAATTAAAGTATCTAGATCACTTTAGAAACTGAATTTTTCCATAAAACTCACTATAATCAGTGGCGGATGTAGGTATTTGCCGCCCCTAGGCTTACGGAAATTTGCCGTTCTTAGGCTAACAGAAATTAAATACTGGATTTTGAATCTGCCGCCCTAGGCTGCAGCCTATGTAGCCTATATAATAAATCCACCACTGACTCTAATAAAATTTAAATATCTCAGAATGACAACCTTGACGCCTCCAATGTATGAGATAAAGACTAAAGGATACATGTACTATATAATCCAAGAAAGCATCGGAATATTCCTTAGTTAGATGGTTAATTCAATTCTTTATTAAAACATTAAACCAGCTTTCCCTACATACATAAACGATGAGGATTCTTCATACTTTCGTCTTATCCTTGGTGGTTATTCACAATTCTATTGGTAAATATAAT
>CAKNWT010333628.1:2946-18252 GCA_932066315.1 Andricus coriarius
AATATTGGCAGTCAATATTACTACGGATTTTTCGGTAAATTGACATTTGTTTAATTTAATTCCTGATGTGGAGGAATGGCTCTTACATTTATCATTCTAGAATCCTTTGAGATTGTAGAACGGGTACCTGACGGAGTTTCATCGGCTAAGCTTGAGGGCAATACGAATACCGCACGACCTCTTATGTTTGTGCTCACCCGTTTTCGATCGTAATTGTATATTCCACGAAGAGTTGAATTACTTTCTATCATTGCAATGGCGTTACCACTGGATGTTGCTAAAACATTTTGTTCGTCGTTTGGCATGGGCTTAAAGACAAAACGTCCTACTTCGCGCAATTGAATTGGATTATCAGAAGGAAAGGTATATCTTCGAATTTCAAATCGGCGGGACGGATTTTTGTTGGGAATGAGCCGAATAAGTCCAATTTCTTCAAAACCATATCCCTTTACGCTTCCAGAACCAATCCTGACAGGAGAAAATATAGACCTGGTATGAGGACGAGGCTCTTCAGGAGGAGATGTGGACCTGTCGCGAAGAGGAGGCTCGGAAGAAGGAGAAGACTTGATGAGAAAATTCGGTCGGTCAGGCGGAAGATACCGTCCAGGAGATAGGTGTCTATCAGAGGAGTTAGTAGTTTAGGGACGAGGAGTACCAGGAGTAGGAGCGCCATTAGGAAAGCACTTAAAGTGTGAACTCCACTCTGCAACAAGAAACAGAGGATTAAATTAGGTTTATGTTTCCACTTCTGGCATATTTTGTTCTGTCGGAGAAAGAAGTACCCAAACATATTTCGCCAACGGGAATCGCAGGATTATATGTAGAAGGGCAAAAAATGATGATTACATTCCTTAGCAGGTTAAATCCTAAACACGTTAAAAAAAAAAGTACGGAGGCATTCTAAAAACTAAAGTAACGTACAAAATACGGTTAGGTACACAATAGGAGCGTTCTTTAATTTTGTATTTGGCATATTGTGCCGAAGATGAATTTCTGAACTTTTTTGAATTAACCTTGAATTCTCGGGAATTCCAAAGAATTCAAGAGCAATTCCTGGCATACTTTCATAATTGTACACTGAACACTCCTAACGGGATGACCCGTTAGGAATGTATCATATGTGCACGTAGTAACGCATGGTACTTTGTATATATCGTTATTAAATTTTTACCCATTTCATATAAAATCAAATTAAGCTTGAAAAGATAGCAATTGTGATGGAATGTAGACTAAATCACACATATTTAGATTTACTTGAAGCTTAAAAAAATGCACTGCAAATTATAGAAATGTTATAGTATTATATTTACCCATAGAGCTGAGGACAACTGCCAAAATTAGGAGCAGAGTAGAAAGAATAAGCATCTTTTATAATCAAAGATAAACATTTCATTAGAGATAGTTTGAAGAAAAAACAAATTATGTATTAAACTCTACAAACTGATATCGCAATTTCTATAATCTTTTTTGTTTAAGCTTAATCTGTCATTTTCAATGGAAAATTTATAGCTAGTGTCTACTTAAATGGCCTATTCGAAGCTTTGAAGAATTAATATCAATTTCAAAAAAATTTTCTGCTACATCGGTAGATTTTACCTTTACACCCCCTTAAAAGTCGCAGCTCTTGATTTCCAGAAGATCAGACATCTCAACGCTGAATAGCTATCTGCTCATTGGCTAGGTAAACAGCTGGAAAAGCAACACTGCCAAACATTAGATCATCCAATGAATTAGAATGGCTAAAATAAATTAAAATTAGAAATAATTTATCCCAATACCTTCTCAAGATATGACATCCTTATCCCCACAGCAATATTCAAAAACATCAACAAAATAACCCTGAGTACATTCAACGCAGCCCTTTTCAGCTGCCTTCAACTATAATTGTATAATTGTGCTATATTACTGTATTGATGAATATATCAACTAGTGTCTCGGAAAGGTGTCTCTGGTGATTATCGTTAATCTGAAATGTTTGTTGCTGTATTAATTGAGGGCATCTAAGGCGAAGTTCGTGAACTGTAGTGGGAGTGATTTCTTGGGTTTGTTTAATAATGCTGCATGAACACTGATTTAAACTAGAGTGTGTGAAGTATATCTGAAGTGATTACTTTTTAGCTGTGTTAGTTGACAGTAGGTGATACTGGGTTCGTTAAATTCACTAGGGGTTGTTTTTTTTTGGTACTGTTGAGATTGAGATGTGAATTAGAATCTTGGAAAGGTTTCTCGGGTGGTTATTTCCAGTACGAAATTTGTACGTTTGTTCTAGTTGAAGGCAGCTCAGTCTGGCTAAGTTAAATGAAACGGGGATTGATATTTTGGTTTTTTGAATATTACTGTGAACATGGGGATAAGAACTAGGAATTTAGGAAGGTATCGTGGTTGATTATTATTAATTTGAAAATTCTTCAAATGATTGAGTTGACGGTAGCATTATCGGGTTTTGTTAAATGTACTAGGGGTTATTTTTTCGGGATATTGAATAATTCTGTGGAGATTAATATATAAATTAGAATCTTTAGAAGGTGCTCTGCGTGATTATTTTTAACTTGAAATTTGTTTCCTTCAGTTGAAGGCAGCTGAGACGGGTTAGGTTAAATGTAGGTTCCTCATGGGTATATGAAGATAAAGGACCAGTTCTAGCAAGGGAATATATCTTAAGGGTAAAAAGTTGAGCTTGTAACTTTTGTGATCTATATTTAGTGTAAACACTTTGTTTTTATCAACAGAAATTATATGATTAAAGTTCCAGCTTATTATTTTTTATATTTAAATCAAATTTTGTTTTTCAATACATTGTACACATTCCAAATATTTAATTAGGCATGTAGCACTGAAGAATCCGCAAGTTGAACCTGTTAAAGTTTCAAACCCTCAAATTGTCAATGGTTAATAACATTTAATAAATGATATCAATTATTAATGTATTTTGAATTGGCAATTAGAAGCATGATTCTTCGAGTCCTATAATATCTGTTGAACTGCAATCAATCTATGAAATCCTTAAAATTTCTTGTATCTTTCTTGTAAATTTCTTGTTGTTTTTATTGGTAACTTATCGATCTGGAAACAGGGTAGTGCATTGTATTATGTTTCAATCATTGAAAACTATACTTGTGTTAACCAAACAAATTTATATTCAGTCTTATAAATTATATTTTATCTCGTACACTATGTAGAAACATGGCACTTGACTTGTCCAAATTTAAATCGACTACCGACACATTAAAAAATGTTATCGAAATCTAATTAGGAATTAAATATGCTTGTGTGAGTCGTCTTCTCCAAAAATTATATAATAAGCAAAAAAATTTTCAATTACGTAATATTTGTTTATCCTTCTTTAATTGTCTGAATCCTGCAGAAAGAAAACGAGTTTAATAAATTATAATTTAAATTGTCAAAAAAGATAAATTAAAGTTAGAAAAAAATGTAATTAAAGCATCTTTTATATCTGTTTATACTCGATTTAAATTTGGAAACATTAAATACTACGGTTCTTCATATGATACAATGAAAATAATATATTTGATTTTTTTAAAGTCAACAGACATTTCGACACTTTAAACACATCTCCGACTCCTAATCAAAGTTTTATTGTCAATTCCGAGTGTGCAAGTTCCTTTATTACTATATTGTAACTTAACTCACACAATAGAAGAGATAAAATATGATTTATTATCTTAATTATTCCTTCTTTTGGTCTACGCAATTGACGCAATTTCAATTTGAAATTAATGTAACATAATATTTTTCGTTTCTAGATAGTTTTTTAAAAGTATCCTCAAACACAAGTTTTTTTGAATATTCTAACCATTAATCATTAACATTAATTTAATGTTACAACATGATCAAGATTTTTTCTTGAACGGCTAAACTCTCCCCATTTCACGTCCGAGAAGTTTTCACATAGAACGGGAATTTCGAAAAATGATTTTATTTCTGAATTAGAAGAATAAGCTGTTTAAAAAATCTCTGCTTAAGTTTATAATGATACTTTTACTACCAAAAATTCTTGTACCAAAACAGGAACCTTTGAAATCTTTTAATATGTTCAGAGATTTAACAATAAATAAATTACTTAATTAAGGAAAAATAAATATTAATTTCTCAAAGCTTCGAATAAGCCGTTTCGGTAGACACTATGTATACATTTTCCATTGTAAATTACGTAATGAGCCTAAACAAAAAATATGATATAAATTGCGATATCAGTTTGTATAATTTAACACATAATATACTTTTTTTTGAAACTGACTCTAATGAAATGTAAACATTCAAGCAGGACAAATTTGATGCCTGTAATCTAAGAGATAACAACTACAGGTTATACTATATAATGTGATGAAGAACTAGAATATAAATTATTCATATTGTCAATAAAATTTATGATTGATAAATTTATGAGTTTTTCCTTTAGTTATAAAAGATGAGGATTGGTGCTACTTTCGTCTTGATATTGGTAGTTGTCCTCAGTTCTATTGGTGAATATAGTAATATAACATATCTATAACTTTAAGCACATTTTTTGCACTATGCATCGATCTGAATGTGTCTGCTTTAATATTTATGCATCACAATTGCTATTTTCTTTTAAGCCTTATTTGTGTTTACATGACGTGGGTAAATATTTGTGAATATGTTATTCAATGTACAAAATACGTGTTGAAAGCTTTTTTTTTAATTTATCGTTAGCAGGCTTCGCAGGTCACAATGGTCTAAAAAAATGGAAAATAAGGAGATTTTTCAAGAAGATAGTAGAATAAAATCTTGCGAATAAAGGTCACTTGCTCACTATATTAATTTTTAAGAAAACAAATTGTTTTAGAAGAAAATAGCAGAATTTACAAAAAAAAAATCAATTTCAACTAAAATGCTGAATATTATCCCAAAACAGATCAATTTCAATGAAAAATGTGATAAATGATATTGTAGTCTAAAGATATTTTAAATAAAAATCAAAAGCCACAACAAAAAATATTTTAAAAAAAATGTATGCTGGGAAAAGGAATTTTGAACAAAATTCTTTAATTTACACACCGAAAATATGAATTTTTAACAACCAAAAATAGAATGACTTAATTTTCGGTTAGATCAATTAATGCTCAAATAAAATAATGATTCTTTAGGAACAAAATTGAATTTTTAACGAAGTCTTAGAACTTAAAAGAAAGTAGATGAATTTTCTAACAAAAAAGACGAATTTTTTAAATGAATAGTTGGCTCATCAACCAAAACAAAATAAGTTTAATTGCAATTATTGATTTTTACTTACATTTTCAACTAAGAAATATGAAACTACTCAATAAAATTGTTGAATATATAACAAAAAAGTTTATGTTTGCCTTTTCAACCAAAGGGAATGAACTTTCGACTAAAAAGAGTGAGGTATTCTGTGTGGGTTTAAAAGCTTATTTCACTTTGTGAATAACTTTTATTTATATTTTTGTAAAGTGGTTTTATTAATTGAAGGTAACCTCGAGAGGTAAAAGAATGATTCACTTTCTCTCTATTTGAAATTTCACACGCGGTTTATTCTAACTTTGTAAGTATACATCTTATTATCTCTCTATTTTTTTCTTCTCCTTATGGGGGAAAAACATAAATTGCAAGATATTGTATCTAGTCTTATAATTTGGTATTCTGTCTTAATTGTGAATACAAAATGAGCATAGTCTAAACCGTCGATTCGTACAGTGTTCCAGAAGAAGAACGTAGAAGATTTGACAAACTCGGTGTCGAGAATAAATTCTCTATCCTGTTAGCCTAGATAGAAAGGAAGAGTGATCAAGACCCGGTTGGCAAAGTAGATTTTTTGGCCTGCCTCAAGATCTTCTAGATCCTGAGAGCACAATATGCCAGAACCACTCCTACCCCTCCTTCAGAGCCTCCTGTGCGTGCCAGGAGCCCACCTCCTTCTGCCGGACATTCTTTCTTACGGATACTTGAAAATATTGCCACAAAGATGTCGCCATACACCAAAAACTGATTGCCTGCTGTAAGAAAATTTGATCCTTTAGTTCTTATTGCAGAGTTCAGTTCACCGTTCGATCTTTTCCCTGATGATGACCCTATTACTCCTGCCGAGCCTCCACTTCGTGCGAGGTCCAGATCTCCTCCTGCAGAGCCTCTTCTTGCTACCAGGTCCAGGACTCCTCCTTTAGAGTCTTCTGCTCATACCAGGTCCAGATTTCCTTCTCTCAGGTATGGTTCTTTCACCATACTTGGATTTAAACTTGAAGACATTGGACTTCTTCGGCTGATTCCCAATAAAAATCCGTCCCGGCGATATGAAATTCGAAGATATACTTTTCCTGCTCATAAACCAATTCAATTTCACGGAGTAGGGCGTCGTGCCTTCAAGCCCATGACAACCGATGAACAAATTGCTTTAACAACCTCTGCTGGTAACGTCGTTGCAATAGTGGAAAGCAATACAATGCTTCGTGGCATATATAATTACCGCGGAAATCGGGTGGGCATAAAAGTGAGAAGTGGCGCGGTATTCGAATTGCCCCCAGACTTAGCCGATGAAACTCCATTAGGACCCAGTTTCGCAATCTCAAAGAATTTCAAAATTAAAAATGTAAACGCTATTCCTGCACATCAGTAATTTATTTTAAAAAATGCAAAGTGACGGAAAATTCTGTAATAATAGTTAATGCCAACATCGTTTTTGATTTGAAGTCGGACAAAAATGTTACAAGTCACTGGTCACTACAAATAAAAAGTCAGTGTTTCATAATTCGAAAGATTTCAATCTTTAAAGAATTCCCCAGTCTGTGTTCTTTTATAATGGATAAGAAAGTCGCGTTGTATTCCCTTGCGAAAATATTTTAGTAGGAAATGATACTATAACATTTATGGTTGGAAAATGTTATTCATTTTGCTTGCTTATAAAATGAGGAAATAGAATTACATATTTATCATTTCTCAGAATATCTTAACTATCTTAAATAATTCAGAGGAATTCAAATTTGAAAAAAATCGCTAATTTAAATATGTCTCTACAAAAATTTCTTATAAAAATTGCATGTTAATAATTTTCTATACAAACAGTGATGGCAAATCGTTCTCAAAAAAAATTTAAAGCAGTTTGATTGCCAAAAAATTATTTTCCAGGCCAAAGTTTTATATTTAACTATTTTATTTGCATACATTTGTCACCCATAAAACAGTTCAATCAGAGTTGAAGCAAACTCATCATTGATTTAAAACTTGTTTTTCTCTGACTCGATTAAATTTTACTTTACATAATAAAAAATTTGACTTCGGTTACCAGTTTTGCGAAATTGAACATTTATGAATGTTAAAGAAATGTACGCTGATTTCTGAAATGTTTGTTTTCTTCTTTTATTATTTATAACAGTAATAATGCAAACTTAAAAAAATTAAAATGTTGTATGGTGCTTCCGTTGTAGTTCAATACAACATTCAACTTTCTGACATTGTTACTAAATCCTTCATTAACCCAGGAATCAGCTTTTCCCTAAGTGGAAGAAATGAGGATCGCTTATACTTTAGTCTTGGCCTTGAAAATTATTCTTAATTCTATTGGTGAATATCATGCAATTATATGTCTATAATTTTAAAAATGTTTTCAAGCTTTCCGCGAATAACGAGTTGTCCGAAGTAATAGTGATTAGCAAAGCTCTTTTCAATTACGCAATATCTGTTTATTATTCTTTACTCTTCTTAAATGTGTAAAAAATGAAAGAATTGCTTAAATTGTTATGTGACTTGTCAATATGACCCTCTTCACGTTTTGATCGTCTATAACTTCACAACTACTGAACCTTTTCAGTTACCAAAATTTATAGGTATGATTTCAAGCATGTTTAAGTAATTTATAAGAATTGTAAGTGTCCCTGAAGTCTTTAACCTATTAAGAAAAAATTCACCACCATTTTTCGGTTTAAAAGATCATTAAACTAAACAATTACCTTTTTTGACAGTGTATCCCGAAATTCACCATTTCGATGGTTCTCAAAGGAATCCATAGGATTTATGGGATTTAAACAGACTTCCTAGGATTTGAATAATTAGGCCCCTAATTGACTAATCCTAATAGCTTTTTACATAACACTTTTTATGAAACGTAAGTTAAAACTAACAACTTGATCCATGTGAGGGTAATATGATTTCAACGTCCGTGCATGAAAACTCAGGTTCTACCCTTCGCAATCCACTTGTGAATTTTTTAGTGTTATATGTCTTATTAAAAATTATTAACATTTAAAATGTATCTGTCTGAAAATAATATATGTTTTGAATCTAAAAATAAATAAGCTAAACTTCAAGCATATTATTTTTCGTGCTCAAAATCAAGTATTTACACTACATATATGTCTATTCCGAGAAATTTACCAGTTCAGTTTTTCTTTTACAATAGATTATTGAGATCGCTAATGTTTGAATTCGGGAAAATGAATAGAATTGAGTTAAAGCTTCATTTTAATTCTTAGGAAAATAATTAATACAGGTCCTAATAATTATAGGCTACTACATAATTCAACGTCTTTCTTTTAAAGTTTATTCGCTTGTTAGAAGTTACACACCACCTTTGTATACCTATGAAGTGTATATTATATATCGTATGTGCTAAACGTATTTTCATTTATCTTCGAAAGCCAGTTTCTACAATGTGAAATGATTTTGAACTGCACGATCCGAAATATCAAGAACAAAAATTGATACTAATTTTATTCGAGATTTTTCATCTCAGAAACATAATAATGTTGACATTACAGAAAGTCTAGATCAACACACAATCTCACATATAATGGTTAATGCAAATTTTAAAAGTTCACGAACTTATATCTATAATATTATTCCAAACATGTTCAGGGATCTCAAGAGATTCCTGAAGATTTCCAGGGATTATGCGAGATTACTTGGAATTACATTGGATATGATGCACCGTTTTGATAGTCATTCAAGAAGAGTATTTCTTGTATAATAAGAAGTCTAGGACGCAGGGGGTAGTACCAGTTTATTGCTACCACTGACAATGGTTTAGGTTCTTCGTATATTCTTTTAATGGGCTCTTCACCAGTCATAGGATTTTTTTCCCTATGATCATCAAAGCCAAAGATGTTATAATATTTGTTATATTGTACATGAAATGGGATATTGCTTGGTATTTGCTCAAAGCCCTCTCTTTTAGGTTCTTCTGATATATAATATAAAGGAATGTTTGAGCTATTAGTTTTGATGGGTTGAAACTCGTAACTTAATTCTGTAGGAGGAAATAGAACAGGATCAATTTTACAACACATAACAGAAAAGCGTTTTCTGTCTCGCGAATTTTTCTTTTGTCGATGTGGCAATTAATTATAAATTAATATTGAACATGAAGGTGCCCCCTTGATAAAAACCGGGCAAAGAGCGAAAATTTGTTTTTGTTTATAGAGGCCGCGCTAAAATATTTTAGATTTATATGTAGAATTTGGCAGCAAATATTGTAGGTACACCGATCTTTAATTGATAGCTTCAATGATTCAACAATTATAAACACAAATCATCCCGAATCGATATAAGTTAAAAATTTAAATATAAAATGTCATGAAAATTTAACTATCAAATATTGCCCAATTTCAAATTTTCATATTGAAAGCCTTGATAGTCAGTTCTATATTTGATACATAAAAATTGTTAAATTCTCAATTTTTTGTTTCAATTTTAGTCAGTTTCAAGTCCTGAATCATTTTTTATTCAGATATTCAAAATTGATTACCGATTTTCAATTTTAAACGTAGAGTTGAGTATCTCCAGAATAAATTCAAAACTATGAAAAATTAATAAAATAATTTTCCAATACAAGCCTTGTAAATAAGTTTTTAGAACTAGGCTTATTTATAAATTTTGCAAAATATTCAACATTTCCAACTAGATAAAAATAGAAACATCTGAAACTGATACGTCAATAATTAAATTATTTCATTACTACTTTTGAATGGTTAAAATTTTAGGATTCTGAATTTTCATGTTGAAAAGTGAATTCTTAACTTTTTTCTCCCACAAGTAATTATTTTTTAATTCTTAATTCTTAACCTTAATCTTCTTAATCTTCTTAATCTTAATTTTCCTTCTTAATTGTGTCAATGTATTACAATTTAAAATTCCGGAATTCCAGAAGCGTTGAATATGAAACATTCAATCGGTTCTATCAGAAAGTGACAGTTGCTATAACGTTGAAGTTTCAATAATGATAATACAATGAAGAAATTATAGTGCACCTAATCAATTTTAATATGCAAATATATAAAGCAATGTTACATTTTGGTGAAATCTCTAGAGTGACGCAAGAGTTATACTTATCATAAAAATTCGAAAAACATCTGAGTTTAGTTAATATATATTAGTGCAACAAAGTATAATAATGTAATAAGCCAGTATTAGCAAAAGCAGCTCGCCGCCAAGTACAATAATAAAAATTAACTTTATGAAACACAAACTTTGACAGAATCAAAATTGTAAAACTTTCAGGGCAATTTTTCAGCAATTTACGACACCTTCATTAGCAATGACACCGATTATAGCACACTTGAAAAATTATTTGGTGCAATGATCTTGATTGATGTAAAAATGTTACGACCATCCAATTATATTCAAATTGGTAAATTCTTAAGGGTGGTTTTCTATAGATGCTGTCAATAATCATGTTCCACGTGGCCCAAAAATACTGAAACTGTGCGTGACTCATTTCTAAAAAAAATTAAAAAAAAATAAATAACAAATAGATTTACCTTATTCTGCTCGCTTACTTCCTAATTTATATTCATATTTATTTCATTTTATCATTAATTTAATTATGATCGCTGAATAAATGCAAAAATTCATGATTAAACTCGTTTCAAGAGCGTTTGCAACAATAAATAAAAGATTCAATATAACTCGGATTTTGTCTATTAATTTCCTAAAGAGTAACATTTTAATAATTACTTTGAGAAGCGTATATGAAATAAAGTTTTGAAAAGCTGAAACAATTTCATAATAATTTAACTTTAATATTCCAAAAGAATTGCAAATAGAGAATCATCTGGAAATTACAAATATACTTTTTGAAATTAATGTTTTTTACGATTTGCGCCAATCTGTTGAATACTTCAAAACATTTTATTCATAAAAAAACATTTTCATTAAATCAAGCATTTAAAGATATAGAAAACAGAAGAAAACACATTTTTTAAATTCCGTTTGAAAATAATTGGTCGTCTTTGATTTTAAAAACTTCCTTGGTTGCCCTATTGATTTCAAGTTGAAGATATATTTCGTTGTTCCAATGAAGATCTTGTTCTAAATAAGAAATATTTTGCATTTTTTCAGAACTTTGTTTCGGACGCGTTTATAAGAAGAAAAAAATGTAACTTGCTGAACATCAATTGATTGTCTCAATCATTGAATAGAAATATTTAAACATTTGCTTAATGGAACAGTAAAAAATAAGAAGTGCTTTTTTCAAAAGACACTTTGTGAAATTCGAAATGAGAATTTTTGAAATTTGGTTATCGATTATTTTTAATCTGAAATGGGGTACTTGAGATTTTTTACGTAGGACATTTCGCCACGAAAGGTAAACTATATTAGATATTATATCATTTATATTTTTTCATTTCGAAAGAGGAACTTGTGTTTATCACATGAAGTAGCTTATTGAAAAGTTTTACAATGTTGCCTTCTTATTGTTTTAACCAACCTAAAAATGTTAGATAATCGCATTCTTCTATCAAACTTTTATTTTATTAAAGGAAATGATTTTCATGATTTTAAATAATGTGATGAAATCAATTATTTCTTAACCTTTAGCCAGTGCTTTATTTAAATCCCAATGTTTAAGCTAAGTAGATAGTATCAAAGAAATCATTTCTTTAATTTAAAGTAGGAAAAAAGAGTATTTATTTAAAATAACAAAAATTTCTGATATCGTCAAAGACACCTTTAGTTTCATATGAACTAAGGAACTTCAATAAACAATTTATTAAATTTAAACCTAACATTTATTTCAGTGTGGTATGTGCTGGGAAAACGTTTGAAGCCGTATTAAGGTACTTCTACTAAAAATTATTTCTCTGCGAAAAATATGTTATCGGTGATTCTGAGAATCAAAATAATATTATTAATGATGTCCTTTCAAACAAAAAACATTATTTTATTGCAAACGTTTTATGTCTAAGAAAAATTCTTATTTTAACAATGTTGAAACAATGTTGGAACTGGTAGAGTTGTGGAACATGTTTTTCTCACATTCATTATTTTTTAGATTTAAAATCTTTTTTAGATTGTTTTACTTTGTGCAAATTATCTTTTACAACCTATTTGCCAAGAAAGCGACCAACGTAATATTGTAGTATTGATCTGGCATGGGCAAAATATGCATTGATTGGAATTTTCTGCTTACAAATTTATATGGTATTCTTTCTTGAATCGATTTGTTCGCAGACAAAATGTTTGTTTGAAACAATGAAAATTTGATGTCACCAAATGATCAACATTTTTCTCGCGAACTTTTTACATCGAAAAAACGACTTTCCATTTATGTTGACCTATTTGGGATAATCGGGTTGTTGCATATTTTTAAATATTTTTTCAGGTTAAAAGAACACTAAAAAATTAACGTAATTTCAAAAGAAAAGTTTTTTTGAATAGGTTTAGAATTTTCTTTTTAATGTTCAAAAAGTATATATATTTATTTTTTGTTTGAAAATCTGATTGGTTATGCGAAAGTAATTCAGTCTGATTACCCCGCTTGTGCAGTTTATTTTGGAATCAATATGACCGCTATCTATTGCAAGGGTAGCAGTAAACATAACCCGTTGATGTGTTTATTAGTGTAAACGTGTTTTAAAAGTATAAAGAAAAGTCTAGAAGGTATCTAAAATTGCTAGAATTTCACTAAAACCGTGATTTGTAAAGTGTCACTGCGAATGTGCCAAAAATCAACATGTGGACAGTGAGAAATTTTTTCTCATTGAGTAGTTAGTTAGTTAGTTAGGCGCTCAAGCTATAAAGCCTATTGCGCTACACCCGTGTTTTATTCTCAAGGCAGTACTCCGAATCCGGCTATCTTCGCCGAGTGTTTTTGGATCTCGGTGGGTTTCGTTGTCAACAACATTCTGAAATTATACCTCTCAGGTGCCAGGCATACTTATCGCACAGTAAATGATGTCCTACTTTCTTGATCAGGCAAAGTGATCCGCACCCACTCTGCCATTCGGTAGCCTCCCTAGCAAGCCGCAGGAGAGGGATGCGGCCAGACTTAGGGTGGACGGAGCGATCCCTCTGAGGTCATCAATTAGATGCACAGCCTCGAAGCACTGTCCTGGTGTGTTATATAAGTGTATATGTGTGTGTTCATTACTTCAAATTGGGCAGCGACCATCGAGCGTGGTTCCCCCGTAGGTGCCCCAAGCACAATAAGATCGCTGACACATTTTCGAGTCTTCTCAAAATCAGCTGTTGACTCCCAAGGTTAGGCTCTCGAAAGACCCATTTATACTTGATACGACACCAGCTTTTTCTGAGGGTACCCTACAGTTTAAGGTGGGTTCCGAACCACCGAAGCCCCTTTAGAAGTACATAGAAAAATTTCAATTGGTACCCGGCTCAGGGATCGAACCCCAGACCTCCTGCATGTAAGTCTGACGCACTATCCTATGAGCCACCGAGGCTTCGTTTTCTCATCGAGTAACTTAAGTCACAAATACTCACTTATCACTTCCTTCGCAGCGAACCTTGACCTCGTAAATTCGATTGATTACGATGTAATTATAAGAAAATTTGCACAAATCAAGGCAAGGAGAAGCAAATCAAGTAGCATATTGACTGTAAATACTCTTAAATAAAAGGTATACTAAAGAGATGTATTTTAAACTATAGTTCTCTGTTGCGTACTTTCTTTTCTTAAGAATTTCTCTAAAGTTTCTTAAAGCACAATTCAGCACGAATTCTTTTTCTTTAAAAAAAAAATAGCGGTGCCAACTTCCTGGACACAAATACAACGCGACTTTCTTATCTGTTCCTAAAAAATAGAGACTGCGAAATTCGTAAAGGATTGAAGTCTTTAGAAATATTATACACTGACACTTTATTTGTAATTACCAGTAACTTGTAACATTTTCGTCCGGCATCAGATATAAAACAATATTGACAGTGAATATTTTGACAGAATTTTCGGTAACCTTACATTTTTTAAATTGAATTACGGATATGGAGGAATGGCATTTGTATTTATAATTCTAAAATTCTTTGAGATTGCGAAACGGGTACCTAACGGAGTTTCTCCCGCTAAGTCTGAGGGCAATGCGAATACCGCACCACTTCTTATGTTTATGCTCACACGTTTTCCATCGTGATTATATATTCCGCGAAGAACTGTATTGTTTTCGAATATTGCAACGACGTTACCAGTGAATGTTAAAGCAATTTGTTCTTCGGTTGGCATGGGCTTACGGACACTACGTCTTACTCCGCGCAACTGAATTGGTTTACCAGCAGGAAAAGTATATCTTCGAATTTCGAATCGCCGGGATGGATTTTTATAGGGAATGAGCCGAATAAGTTCAATTTCTTCAAAACCATATCCCATTATGTTTCCAGGACCAAGCCTGACAGGAGGAGACCTGGTCCTGGCACGATGATGAGGCTCGGAAGGAGGAGAAGACCTGATCGAAAAATGCAGACCGGCATGTGGAAGATACTTTTCACGAGATTGCTGTGCATCAGAAGAATTTGTAGCCTTGGAACAAGGAATGCCAGGAATGGGGGCGCCATTGGGTAAACAATCAAACTGGGAACTGAACCCTACAACAAGAAGAAGATGATTAAATTATGTTTGAGTTTTCACTTCTAGCATATTTCGCCAAATTTAAATTTGCTCTTCTGGCATATTTTGTTGTGCCAGAGAAAGAAGTAACAAAACTCATTTTCTCAACAGTAATCGCAGGATTATATATTTATTCACTATGATTCACTATGAATTATTTTAATTTCTTAAGAATCCCGCCGATAAAAAAACGTATGTGGACAATAAAATAGGCTCAAACGCAAATTTTTCTCAAAAGAGACGGAAATGAAAAGGTGCGCAGTGAAAAATTAACTTTATCTTTGAAGCAAAATTTACGGTCTGCGAACCGAATATCTTTTAATTATTGAAAATCAACTTTAGCGTTTATTTAAACTATTATTATTTAGTCTGTAAATTATCAAAATTTATATTCATTTATAGTAGGCTTTACAGTCCTTCCACTATTGCCTTTTTCTTTTTTCTTGTTCAAGCACTTAAATGCTAACTTAATTAATAGAACT
>CAKNWT010333631.1:0-16403 GCA_932066315.1 Andricus coriarius
TTAGTTACTTAGTTACTGAGTTGCTCAGTTACTCAGTTACTTAGTTACTTCATTACTTAGTTACTTAGTAACTTACTTACTCAGTTATTTATTTAGTTACTTAGAAACTTACTTATTTAGTTACTTAGTTACTTGCTTACTTAGTTACTTAGTCAATTAGTTACTTAGTTACTTAGTTACTCAGTTACTCAGTTACTCAGTTACTCAGTTACTCAGTTACTCAGTTACTTAATTACTTAGTTATCTTATTACTCAGTTACTTAGTTACTTACTTATTTAGTATCTTGGTTACTAATCAACTTAGTTACTTAGTTACTTATTTACTTGGTTACTCAGTTACTTAGTTACTTACTTACTTTGTCATGCTAAGCATTTTACTAAAACTAAAAATAAACATGAAACAAAGCAGCTTAAGTATCAAATAAGAAATTTAATTTTTATTAAAAAAATGATGTGTTTTTAAATTAAAAATGGCTGAATTCAACAAGTCGAGGCGAATTTTTAACAAAATATATTTTTTACCAAATGAACAAATTTTAAACAAAAAGATTCAGTTTCTACCAAAAAAGAGGAAATTTCCAATAAAATACATGAATGTGAATTTTTAACCAAATAGATGAATTTTGAAAAAAATTAATTCTCAATCAAAACGGAATAGTTATATTTGCAATTAAAAAAATTAATTCACAAGAAAAAAAATGTGCAACAAAATATTTTTTAACCAAGAAGATGATTCTTCGAAAAAAAAAATTTAACAAGGTGCATTGTTTAACATTTAACCTAGTAAATGAATTGTCAACAAAATATATCAGTTTTTAAATTAAATAGTTAAATTTGAAAATAACAGAATAGATAAATTTTCAGTTCAAAAAATTATTTTTTAACAAACAAAAAACGAAAAGTAAAAAAAAAAAGAGGCAAATTTGCAATCAAGAAGAATCTTTAAGCAAACAATTTTTTTTAAAGTATATAGTTCAACCTTCAATAAATTTGTTATTGGTTCCAATTTAAAATAAAAAACAGTTAAATTCCATAAATAAAGGTACTTACTTAGTTACTTATTAACTTACTTAGTTTCTTAATTGGTTACTTAGTTACTTAGTTAATTACTTACTTAGTTACTTGATTACTTAGTTTCTTAATTACTTAGTTACTTAGTAACTTACTTACTCAGTTACTTATTTACTTACTAAGTTACTTATTGCTTACCTACTTATTACTTAGTTACTTATTTACTTGGTTACTTATTAAATTAGTCACTTACTTAGTCACTCAGTTACTCAGTTACTTAGCTACTTAATCACTTAGTTACTTATTAACTTAATTACATACTAACTTACTTAGTTACTTAATGACTTATTAACTTAGTTACTTATTAACTTAGTTACTTAGTTACTTATATATTAAGTTACTTACTTACTTAGTTACTAAGTTACTTAGTTACTTACATATTTGGTAAGTTATAACTTAGTTACTTACTTACTTAGTTACTTAGTGAATTATTAACTTAGTTACTCAGTTACTTATTTACCTAATTACTTAGTTACTTGGTTAATTACTTAATTAGTTACTTATTAACTTAGTTACTCACTTACTTACCTAGTTACTTATTAACTTATTTACTTAATAACTTAGTTACTTATTAACTAAGTTACTTACTTACTTAGTTACTTACTTAGTTACTTAGTGACTTATTAACTTAGTTACTTAGTTACTTAGTTATTTATTAACTAAGTTACCTACTTACTTACTAAGTAACTTACTTATTTACTTATTTAGTTACATACTTAGTAAGTTATTACCTTAGTTACTTAGTTACTAATTAACTTAGTTACTTACTTACTTAGTTACTAAGTTACTTACTTAGTTATTTAGTAACTTATTAACTTAGTTACTTAGTAGTTATTAACTTAGTTACTTAGTTATTCAGTTACTCAGTTACTTATTTACTTAATTACTAAGTTACTTGGTTACTTACTTAATTAGTTACTTATTAACTTAATTATTCACTTACTTACCTAGTTATTTATTAACTTATTTACCTAATAACATAGTTACTTATTAATTTAGTTACTTACTTACTTTATTACTTAGTGACTTATTAACTTAGTTACTGACTTACTTACTTATTTATTCAGTTACTCAGTTACTCAGTTACTTATTTACTTAATTACTTAGTTACTTGGTTACTTACTTAATTAGTTACTTATTAACTTAGTTACTCACTTACTTACCTAGTTACTTATTAACTTAGTCACTCACTTACTTACCTAGTTACTTATTAACTTAGTTACTTATTAACTAAGTTACTTACTTACCTACTTACATAGTTACTTACTTAGTTACTTAGTGACTTATTAACTTAGTTACTTAGTGACTTATTAACTTAGTTACTTAGTTACTTATTAACTTAGTTACTTAGTTACTTATTAACTAAGTTACTTACTAAGTTACTTACTTATTTACTTAGTTACTTACATACTTGCTTAGTTATTCAGTTACTCAGTTACTCAGTTACTTATTTACTTAATTACTTAGTTACTTGGTTACTTACTTAATTAGTTACTTATTAACTTAATTACTCACTTACTTACCTAGTTACTTATTAACTTAGTTACTTAGTTACTTGTTAACTAAGTTACTTACTTATTTACTTAGTTACTTACATACTTAGTAACTTATTAACTTAGTTACTTAGTTACTTATTAACTTAGTTACTTACTTACTTATTTATTCATTTACTCAGTTACTTATTTACTTAATTACTTATTTACTTGGTTACTTACTTACTTAATTACTTATTAACTTAGTTACTCACTTACTTACCTAGTTAATTATTAACTTATTTACTTAATAACTTAGTTACTTATTAAGTTAGTTACTTACTTACTTAGTTACTTAGTGACTTATTAACTTAGTTACTTAGTTACTTGTTAACTAAGTTACTTACTTATTTACTTAGTTACTTACATACTTAGTAACTTATTAACTTAGTTACTTAGTTACTTATTAATTTAGTTACTTACTTACTTATTTATTCATTTACTCAGTTACTTATTTACTTAATTACTTAGTTACTTGGTTACTTACTTACTTAGTTACTTATTAACTTAGTTACTCACTTGCTTACCTATTTACTTATTAACTTATTTACTTAATAACTTAGCTATTTATTAACTAAGTTACTTATTAACTAAGTTACTTACTTACTTAGTTACTAAGTTACTTACTTAGTTACTTAGTTACTTACATACTTAGTTAATTACTTACTTAGTTACTTATTTATTTATTTTTTTAGTTATTCTTATGTTTAAATAAAAAATGAAGGAAGTGAAAAATCTAACTTTTTAGGTAAGTAGAAGTTACATTACCTAGTAAATACAACTAGTTACTCAAAAAAAAGTAACCTACCCAACACTGACACAATTATTCTACCTTCGTAGCTATAAAAGACAGCAAAAACATTGTATGAAATTTCATTTTCCATTTACGGCCTTTAAGCAATATTGAGCGAGAGTATTTCTCTCTTCTGATCCTTAAACTTGACCAACAAATCACTAAGGCTATTCTAATCTATGCATCCAGCCGCAAAACAGGTTCTTCGGTAATTCAGAAAATTAGATGTAATATCCGATTCGCGGCATGCGCGTTATGGCAAGGGTGAAAGTGCGCCTTAGCACTGAAAGCTTAATTAAAAATGGACGATTCAATGTCAGCGGCCCATTTACGGTCACTAGTGATTCCAGGCACTTGCCGCGCATTGCTCAATTTTTTTTTTCTTCACGAAATGCCGCCCAATGTGGTAACTCTTGGCTCGACTTTCCGCAGGACTCTATATACATATTAACCAAAAGAATTCAAATTATTGTGTGAAAAAAAATGTTAATGCAAATTCAACCGCTTTCTTACTCAATATATTCAATTGGTTATGGAAATTTATTTTTAGATTTCAAGTGACCCGCAGCGACTTTAGAAATTTCTGGAGAAATAACTGAGTTTAGGAGAATTCAATTAATTTTTAATGGGTCCAAGTGATTTCATGTGACTCTAAATATTTCAGAATACTTCAGTAACTTCAGGGAAATTTTTTGGAATTCAAATGAATTCTAGTTACTATAGGTAACTTAAAGTGACTTCAGAAATTTCTGACAAATTCTCTTCAGGAGAATTCAAGTCACTTCGTGTGAATTCAAATGACCAGATATCTGATTAGATTTCAAGTGACCTGCAGTGACTTCAGAAATTTGTGGAGAAATAACTGACTTCAGGAGAATTCAATCAACTTTTAATGGATTTAAGTAATTTGATGTGACTTTAGATATTTCAGGAAACTTCAGTAATTTCATGGACATTTTTTTGAATTAAAGTGAATTCTAGTTACTGCAGGTGCCTTGAAGTGACTTCTGAAATTTCTGAAGAATTCTATGAATTCAGGAGATTCCAAGTGACCTGCAGCGACTTCTGAAATTTCTGGAGAATTCACTGACTTTAGGAGATTTCTAATGATTTTAAGAGAACTCAAGTGATTTCAAATGAATTCAAGCAATCTTATATGACTCTAGATAATTTAAGAAACTTCAGTGCCTACAAAGAAATTCTTGGGAAATAAAGTGACTTCTTGACTTCTTGTGAATTTATGTGACTTCAAGTGACTTCAGATATTTTTATTCTGAATTTTCTAAACTATCTGAATTTTTCTGAACCCTTAGTCATATGAATTCCTTGAATTAATCTAATTCTCTGAATTCAAAGGATTTCAAAATAATGCCGAGAATTCCGAAGAATTCAAAGAATTCAGGGATTTTCGAGAACACAGGAAATTCTCTAAATTAAAGGAATTCAGGGAGTTCAGAGTATTTAAGGAATTTAGGAAATTCAGAGAATTTCAAGAACTTCAGGAATTCAGAATATTCAAGGAATTCGGGGGATTTAGGAAATTCAGAATTTCCAAAGAATTCAAGTAATGCAGAATATTTGAGGAATCCAGAACATTCCACGATGTTAGAGAACTGAAGTAATTCAGAGATTTTTCAAACTTTCCGAGAATTCAAGGAATTTCAGGAATTCAGAATATTTCAGGAATTCAGGGATCAGCAGAATTCAGAACAGTTAATGAATTTGGACTTTTTAAGGAATTTAAAACATTGAAGACACTCAGAGCATTCGAGGAAATCAGTTAATTCAAGGAATTCGGAGAATTCAAGGAATTTAGATAACTCAAGAAATATAGATCATTCAAGAAATTCAGAGAATTTAAGGAATTCAAAGAATTAAAGAAATTCAGAGAATACACGGATTTCAAAGAATTTAATAGATTCAAAGAATACAAGGAATTTAAAGAATTCAAGGAATTCAGAGAATGTAAGGAATTTAAAGTATTCAAGGAAATCAGAGAATTCTAGGAATTAAGAGAATTCAAGAAATTCAGAGAATTTAAGGAATTCAGCAAATAAGTATATTAAACGAATTTCAGGAACTTAAAAATTCAAAATATTTCAGGGATTCAAATAATTCAGAATGTTAATAAATTTTGATTTTTTAAGGAATTTAAAGTATTGAAGAAATTCTGAAAATTCGAGGACTTCAGGTAATTCAAGGAATTCAGAGCATTCAAGGAATTCAGTGAATTCAAGGAATTCAAAGAATTCAAGGTATTCAAAGAATTCAAGGAATTCAGAGAAGTCAAGGAATTCAGTAAATAAGTGAATTAAACGAATTTCAGGAACTCAAAAATTCAAAATATTTCAGGGATCCAGAGAATTCAGAATATTAATAAATTTTCATTTTTTAAGCAATTTAAAACATTAAAGAAATTCAGAAAATTCGAGGAATTCAGGTAATTCAAGGAATTCAGAGCATTCAAGGAATTCAGTGAATTCAAGGAACTCCGATAATTAAAGAAATTCAGATAATTCAAGGAATTCGGAGAATTTAAGGAATTCAGAGAATTCAAGGAATTCTGATCATTAAAAAAATTCAGATAATTCAAGGAATTGAGAGAATTTAAGAAATTCAGAGAATACAAGGAATTCAAAGAATTCAATGAATTAAAGGAATTCAGAGAATTTAAGGAATTCAAGGACTTCAAGGAATTCACAGAATGTAAGGAATTTAAAGAATTTAAGGAAATCGGAGAATTTGAGGAATTAAGAGAATTCAAGGAATTCCGAGAATTTAAGGACTGCAAAGAATTCAAGGAATTCCGAGAATTCCAGATATTCAGAGAAGTCAAGAAATTCAAGTTATTCAAAGAGTTCAAGGTATTCAAAGAATTCAAGGAATTCAGAGAAGTCAAGGAATTCAGTAAATAAGTGAATTAAACGAATTTCAGGAACTCAAAAATTCAAAATATTTCAGGGATTCAGAGAATTCAGAATATTAATAAATTTTCATTTTTTAAGCAATTTAAAACATTAAAGAAATTCAGAAAATTCGAGGAATTCAGGTAATTCAAGGAATTCAGAGCATTCAAGGAATTCAGTGAATTCAAGGAACTCCGATAATTAAAGAAATTCAGATAATTCAAGAAATTCAGAGAATAAAAGGAATTCAAAGAATTCAATGAATTCAAGGAATTCAGAGAATTTAAGAAATTCAAAGAATTCAAGGAATTTAAAGAATTCAATGCAATCAGTGAATTCGAGGAATTAAGAGAATTTGAGGAATTGAAAGAGTTCGAGAAATTCAGGGAATTCAAGAAATTTAGAGAATTTAAGGAATGAAAAAAATTCCAGGCATTCCGAGAATTCAACAAATTCAGAGAATTCAACAAATTCAAAGAATTCAAGGACTTCAGTAAATAAGTGAATTTAAAGAATTTCAGGAACTCTAAATATTTCAGGAATTCAGGGATTCAGAGAATTTAGGAAATTCAGAGAATTTAGGGAATGTAAGGAATTTAAGAAATTCAAAGAATTCAAGGAATTTTAAGAATTCAAGTAAATCAGAGAATTCGAGGAATTAAGAGAGTTCGAGGAATTCATAGAGTTCAAGGAATTCAGAGAATTTAAGAAATTCAGAGAATTTAAGGAATGCAAAGAATTCGAAGAATTCAGAGAATTAAAGGAATTCAGTAAATAAGTGAATTCCAAGAATTTCAGCAACTCAAAATATTTCAGGAATTCAGGGATTCAAGAATTCAGAATATTGATAAATTTGTTGTTTTTTTCAAAGGTATTTAAAACATTACAAAAATTTAGAGAATTCAGGGAATACAGATAATTCCAGAAATTCAGAGAATTCCAGAAATTCAGAGAATTTAAGAAATTCCAGAAATACAGAGAATGTAAGAAATGCAGAGAACTTAAGGAATGCAAAGAATTCAAGTGATTCAGAGAATTTAGGGGATTCAGAGAATGTAAGGAATTTAGGGAATTCAGAGAATTTAAGGAATTTAGACAATTAAGATAATTCAGAGAATTCGAGGAATTCAGAGAATTTGAGGTATTCAGAGAATTCAAGGAATTCAGAGAATTTGAAGTATTTTGGAGCATTCAAGGTATTCAGAAAATTCAAGAAATTTCAGATAATTAAAGGATATCAGAGAATTCAGAGAAATCAAGGATTTAAGAGAATTCAAAGATTTTAGAGAATTCAAGGAATTCGGAGACTTACAGAATATTCAAGGAATTTAGAATATTTGGAATATTTAACGCATTAAGGGAATTCTGTGAATCAAGAATATTTGGGGAATTAAGGGAATTCAGAGAATTCGAGAAATTCTAAGAATTCAAGGAATTCCAAGAAATCCTAACATTCAGAGAATTTCAGAAATTCAGAAAATCCCAAGAATTCCGAGAATTCTAGAAATTCAGAGAATTCAAGGAATTCCGCGAATTCCAGAAATTCAGAGAATTCAAGGAATTCAAAGAATTTAAGGAATTCAGAAAATGTAAGGAATTCAGATAACTTAGGGAATTAAAAGAATTCAAGAAATTCATAGAATTGAAGAAATTCATAATATTTAAGGAATTTCCGGAATTTTCAGGGATTCGAGAAATTTAGAATATGCAAGAAATTCCGAATAATCAAGGATATCAGGGCATTCAGGGATTTCTGAGTTTTTAAGGAATTTAGCATATTTAAAGAAATCAGAGATTCTACTGCATTTGAGGATTTTAAGAAATTTAGGAATTCTAGAATGATAAAGAATTTTAGAGAATACAAGGAATTCAGAATATTAAACGTATTCAGGGAATTCTGGGATTTAAGGATATTTAAGGAATTCAGAATATTCGAGGATTTCAGGATATTAAAGAAATTCAAGGTTTCAGGGAATTCAAGGAATTGGAAAAATTCAAGATATTTCAGAATTTTTAAGGAGTTCAGGGAATTCTGAATATTTAGAAAATGCCGGATATTCAAGAAATTCCAGAAATTTAAAGGTTTCAGGGAATTTAGAAAATTTCAGGGATTTCAGAGAATTTAGGGAATTTAAGGGATTCAGAGAACTTGAGGAATTTCATAATATTTCAGGAATTTAGGGAATTGAGGAATTCATGAAATTAAGGGAATTCATGAAATTCAGGAAATTCATGAAATTAAGAGAATTCATAAAAGTCAGAGAAATGATTTAATTTAGGGAATTCATGGAATTTAAGAGTGCCCGAAAAATTAGAGAATTTTAGAGATTTCCGAAAGGAATACCAGGAATTTAGGAAAATCTCAACATTAAAGAATTTTAGGGAATATTGTGTGATTCAGGGATTTCGGAATATTGAAGAAATTTAGAATATTCAGAGATTTTCGGGAATTCCCAAGTATTAAGCGAATTCTAGAAATTTAGGAATTTGAAGGAATTGAAGACGTTCACAGAATGCAGAAAATTGAAAGACTTCAAGGTATTTCAGGAATTAAGGGAATTCCGAGGAATTCAAAAGATTTCAAAGAAGTTAATAGAATTCAAAGAAATTCTATATGAATTCAAAATAATTATGAATAATACTCTAAACCAGAGAGTATTAATTACTACACCTGTTTAATTTGTCAATTTGTTTGATTCAAACAGTTTTCTCATTGACAGCGTCAGTAGAAAGCTTACACCAAGGAAGGTTCCAGATTTCGTCAGCTGAAATAGAACCTTGTTATTAAATTAAAAACAGAACAAAATTAATTGTAAAATAATTCGGGACTGGCCTTCTATAGACCAACAACTGGTACCAAGTATCCCGCTTTACCCCACATGTCCCACTTAGCCCCGCCTTACTTTACTGGGATTCGAATTTCATCAGCTGAAAGAGATCCTCGATACTAAATTAAAAACACAATAAAAAGAATTATAAAATAATCGGGGAAAAATAAAATGCAATCTTGGTAGAAAATAGATATTTACTATCAGGAGTACACAGTAGGTAGCAATAGGTATTTACAGCATTTTGACTAGAACCATAGGTCCACAAGATATATTCTCAGTGATGGAAGGCAAAGGCAGTTGGATTGCCGAAATATGGATGAGGATAAGGATGAGGAAGAGGATGAGCAACTTTTGCAACCGGAACGACTGGAGCAACTGGAGCAACTGGAGCAACTGGAGCAACTGGAACTGCTGGAATGCTCTTCAGGATGGCAGGTTCTCGATGAACAACAGCATTAAAACCATTCACTCCATCCGCAAAATAATTGACAACTCGTCTTGTTCCATCAGCTTCGATCAAACTGTAACTTCCGCTCACAGTGTCTCCATTTCTGGTTTCATGTTGGCTTTTTGTATCTCCTGTTATACTATCTTGAACGTCATACGCATAAGTGTACTGAGGATGTGGATCATAGTCGCCAACTTTGACGAGAGGTGCTGGTGCTATTGCTACTGGTGCCGGCACCAAGCTGGCCTTGGCCACCATGATGGATGTTGCGAGGATGATGATAATCTGAAAATTAATTGTTTAAATAATTTTTTTTATATAATAATATCAATACTAATAATATCATTAAACAATTTTACGAAGTTAAGCTGAAAATACCTGTACAGGAACCTCGGAGGATCATGGACATATTTCTGGACATGATCCTGCACACGAACCTACACAGGTAATCTTGACGGTTCCTGTGCAGGAAGTTGGCGAAGGAAACTGTACATAATCCTGCAATGCAGCCTGTACCGACAAAGGAACCTTTGAATGATCTAGTATAGGTTCTTGTACAGGTTCCTTCGCGTATAAATTAAAGCCGAGCCACTAGCGAACTCCCACGGATTAGTTCTTATGCAGGTTCATGTATAGGATCCTGAACAAGTTTCTGTACAGGAACCCGCGTCTCAAATCACTCTGTGAAGGTTTCTTTACCTTTAAGTGATCGAGTATAGGTTCTTGTACACGTTTCTTTTCGAAGTAAATTGAGGCCAAGCCACTAGCGAAATCTCGCGGATTAGTTCCTCTGCAGATTTATGTATAGGATCCTGAACAAGTTCCTGTACATGAACCCGCGTCTTAAATCACTCTACGAAGGTACAGGATCGTTCAAAGGTTAGCTTGCATACCGGTTCCTTTTCTGGATCATGTACAGTTTTCTTCGCCAAATTCCTGTACGAAAACCTTTGATTGAACGAGTATAGGTTCTTGTACAGGTTTCCTTGCAAACTAAATTGTAGCCAAGCCACTATTAAGCCCTCGTGGATTAGTTCCTATGCCGGTTCATGTATAGGATCCTGAACAAGTTCCTGTACATGAACCCGCATCTCAAATCACTCTGTGAAGGTACAGGATCGTTCAAAGGTTAGCTTGCATACAGGTTCCTTTAAAGGATCACGTACAGTTTTCTTCGCCAAATTCCTGTACAGAAACCTTTGAATGAACGAGTATAGGTTCTTGTACAGGTTTCCGGGCAAAGTAAATTGAGGCCAAGCCACTAGCGAACCCTCGCGGATTAGTTCCTATGCAGATTCATGCATAGGATCCTGAACAAATTCCTGTACAGGATCCTAAACAAGTTCCTGTGCATGAACCCGAATCTCAAATCACTCTGTGAAGGTTCCTTTGCCTTTGATTGATCGAGTATAGGTTCTTGTACAGGTTCCTTCGCGAAATAAGTTGAAGCTAAGCCACTAGCGAACCCTGGCGTATTGGTTTCTATGCTGGTTCATGTATAGGATCCTGAACAAGTTTCTGTACATGATCCCGCGTCTTAAATTACTCTGTGAAGGAACCTGTACATGATAATTCATAGTTTAGCTAGCACACAGGTTCCTTTGCAGGATCATTTACAGTTTCCTTCGCCAAATTTCTGTACAGGAACCATTAAGGTTACTTGTATAGGTTTCGTGTGCAGGTTTGTGTCCAAAAACATGTCCAGGATCCTCCGAGGTTCCTGTACAGGAATTTTCAGCACTACCGTCGGAAATTATACACATGACTAATGCGTTCAATAAGAAAAATTTCTGTTGACTTTGAAAAAAAAAATAGGTTATTATAAGACTTGAATTCTAGAACTATTAAAAAAAAACTTTTCACGTGATATTTCCTCTTCTAAAAGTCAGAAATATCTCTACTAAGGCTTATTCGATGTCGGAATTCCAAACTTTCTAAAAGTTAAAAAAAATATAGATATAGCTTTCGTTTCGCTGAAAAAATTCAGTTTCAGCATTCCTTGACTTTACCCTGATTTTTTCCTGAGCAATTTATCATTTTCCCTCACAATTTATATTTGAAGACCAGCATTTTAATCTTGTCACATTTTTGAAATAGAACCTTTCATAAACAAAATGAAACAATTTTATATTAAAATCATTAAATTTCAAATTTATTTATTTATGTTTTAACCAAAACGAATTTTCAATAAAACATTAAATTTTTTTTTCAAAAAAGATGACCAGCCAAGCGGTCAAATTATTAAAAAAATTATTAATCTTCAACCAAAAATAGGTGTTTTTTTAACCACATAAGTGAATTTTTTAGAAGATGTTTGAATTTTTTTAACAAAAAAAGATGAATTTTCAATCTAGAAGGAAAAATTTTCAATAAAATAGTTGAATGATTAACGAAATATTTGAGTTTTTAACAACAAAAAATTAACTTTTGACCAAAAAGACGAATTTTTAAACAAAAAGATGAATTTTCTACCAAAAAAGATAATTTTTAACAAAAGACATACATTTTCTAACACATAGTGGAATTTTCAATTTTTCAAAGAAAAATAGAAAATTTAAAGTTTTTAATGAAAATGATAAATTAAAAAAACCAAATTTCAACAAATAAAGATTTTTCCGTCAAGAAAGAAAAAATGTTTGTTCAAACCGCATTAAAAAAAAAAAGAGTTAATTTTTAACCAAACAGTTACATTTTTAACCAAAAAAGGGGAAATTTTAAACCAAAAAGATTAGTTTTATGCTTCAAAACACGAATTTTCATTAAAATAGTTAATGTTTTTATGAAAGAGATGAACCTTCAATCAAAAAAATTAATTTTTATGAAATTAGTTCAACTTTTATCCAGATAATTGAATAATCATTTAAACAAAAATTTTCAAAAAAAAAAATATATATATTCAAAGAAAAATATAATAGTAGATATGCCGGTCAAAAAAGATTTTAATTAAAATCAAAAGCAGTTAAATTCAACCAAAAGATATGAATTTTCAAATTTTGATTTAAAGATTTTTGAATTCTAGGCCTTTCAGATTTAAGTGTTTTCAAATGTAAATTAATTAATTTAATTAATATAATTTAATTTAAATTTGAAGTTTGTTGAATAACCTGTTGTAATAAATAATAATTAGGAGAAAAATTATAAATAAATCACACAATTATAACTTAGAACAAATTGAATTATTCTTTTTTCAATAACATTTTTTTTTCATTTCTTGAGTTCATTTTAAAAGTAATAAAAGTCTTAATTGTATTTTTCTAAATTGTTAAGATATTTGAAAAAAAAATGTTGCGGCTTCTGGCCTAGGTGTGAATCAAGCAAATGTGTAAAGACGTACAAAGATTTTTTTTAAATAATTATTTATCATATTTAAATAAATTTTTATAATATTTATAAAAATGTGATTGGTTCAAACTTTCTGACCTTTCAAAAATCAAGTTCTAAATTATTCGATTTCAGACGTTTTCGATTTTAAAATGTTCAACCAATAAGCATTACAAATTAAAATGGTACAATTTTGAAAGATTTTTCTCTAAAAAAATAGTGGCATTAGTGGCCCAGTAATTTTTAATTAAAGTGTTGGGAATTTAACAGTTCAAAATTTGATATACTGATTATAAACTCAACTATTTTCATTTTTAGTTAAAAATATTTTTTTCTGTATAAAATTCATTTTTTTAAATGAAAATTTGTCTTTTTGATAGAAAATTAATTTTCTAAGTTCAAATATAATTATTTTGATTGAAACTTAATTTTTTTTGATTAAAAGTCCGAAAGTCTTTTTTTTTGTTCAAAGGTAACTTTTTTAACTGAAGATTTAACTATTCCATTTTTTGTTGAAAATTGATCAATTTGGTTAAAAATTTGATTTTTAAAGGTTGAATACTATTTATTTTCATTCAAAATTTAATTCTTTAGTTAAAAAATAAACTATTTTGTCGAAAATTCCCTGTTTTTTGATTAAAAATAAATATTTTTGACTGCGAATTGTACTATGTCATTTTTGGTTGAAATTTCTCGTTTAGTAGAAAATTCAACCATTTTGTTAAAAGAAGTTTTTCATTCGAAAATTCAAATACTAGGTAGAAAATTGATTTATTTCATTCATAATTCATCTTTTTTGTAGAAAATTAATCTTATTTGTTGAAAAATAAATTTTTTGTTAAAAATTCAATTCTGTAATTCAATGTTGAACTTATTTTTTGAAAATTCATTTTTTTTCAAGATTCATCATGATAGTTCAAAATTTATCTCCTTGGCTGAAAATTGAACTATTTTGTTTAAAAAAGCGGTTTCTTTGGTTGTAAATTAATTTCTTTTTCAACTAAAAATTCAAGTTCTCCATAAAAAGCTGAAAATTTATCTTTTTTTGTTAAAAATTCATGTATTTTTTGAAAATTTTTCTTTTTCCGCAAAAAATTATTTTTGTTAGTTAAACATTTATTTGTTTGGTTTAATATTGAACTATTTCATTAAAAATTCATATTTTTAGTCGAAAATTGATAATTTAAGTTAAAAAATCGTTTTTTTTTGTTTAATCTTAATTTTTGTTTGAAATTTTTTTTTTAGTATAAACTTGATGTATTTGGTTGAAAATTGATCTGTTCGGTTTAAAATTGAACTTCTGCATTAGAAATTAATTTTTTTTTTTGAAAATTTATTATTTTATTTTATTTTTTAATTTTTCGCTTAAGGATATTAATTTTTCTGATTTAAAACTTATTTTCATGGTTAAAAATTGAACTATTTTTCTAGTATTTCACTGTTCTCTTTTTGAAAATAAAGTATTTAACTGGAAATTTAATTATGTCATTTTGGATTGAAAATGTACCTTTTTTAGTTAAAAATTCATGTCTTTTTTGCAAAAAATGTATCTTTATTGGTTGAAAATTTATGTATTTTGTTGAAAATTTGTCTTTTTTAGTAGAAAATCAATCTTATTTGATGAAAAATAGTAGAATCATTTTTTTAAATTTTGCGATTTTTTTGCACCATGCTCGAGTCTATGGTAGTATCTACGCAAAAAATTATAAAAATGCCATAATATTTTCGCACAATACTATGAACACTTGCCTTCAAAATCAGTCAAAGGACTTTGAAAAATATTAAGTATTTCCAGAGTTATTTCAATTTTTCGAAATCATTAAAATTTGATTTTATTTGTAGTATTTTTTTTTATTAAATTAACTTTTTGCCTCTAACTTGGGCTCATTAGATGTAGAATTTTATTATTTTTCGTGCAATCATAAATAAAAAATAATCATGTCAATATTATAAAAATTAAGGCACATTAGCGATAGGTAAAAAAAGGCATGTGAAAAATAGGCATATTTAAAAAGGGTATGTGAAAAATAGGCATATTTAAAATGGGCATGTGAAAAATATGCATGTGACAAATAGGCATGTGAAAAATAGGCAAGTAAAAAATAGGCATGTGAAAAATATTCAAATTGCATTATTCTTTTGTCAATAACAAAGAACCAATCGCAGCTTCTTAGTCATTGATTTTTCACAAATTTTGTGTATTTTTTTATTTTTTTTTTTTTGAGAACTGAAGTTTTTTATATAAAATTAGTCTAACGTCACTATTTTTGCACTCGCGATAAGCACTCTTATTTTTCACTTTTGAAAGCACAATTTTTGGAAGAATATTCCAAGGGCTCACCTTGGCGGCCATGTCCAAAATGTTTGGGTGCCCGGAAGGTGTAAGAAGAAGACGAGTGTAAGACTGATGTCCGGGTGATCCGAAACGAAAGTATTTATAGTAATGGAAGACACACATGCACAGAATTCGGCATCCTGCTTGCATTGTAAATCAGTGCAGGACGAGTACGTGGCAGGAAAAGTTTCTGTCGCCCCAATATTCGTCACGACCGCTCTCTATTCTGCACTTATTCCTATCTTCTTGGAATCAGTCTAATAACTTTCGCAAACATTGCCCGATTTTTTATTTATATTTTTCAGATGCCTATTTTTCACATGCCTATTTGCCAAGTGTCTTTTTTTCACGTGCCTATTTTTCACATGCCTATTTTCACATGCCTATTTTTCACGTGCCTATTTTTCACTTGCTTATTTTCCACATGCCTATTTTTCACATGCGTATTTTTCACATGCCTATTTTCCACAATCCCATTTTCGACATGCCTATTTTTCACTGGCCTATTTTTCACATGCCTCTTTGTCACATGCCTATTTTTCACATGTCTATTTTCCACATTCCTATTTTTCACATGCCTTTTTCATCTGCCTATTTTTCACATGCCTTTTTTCACATTCCTATTTTTCACATGCCTATTTTCATCTGCCTATTTTTCACATGCCTATCTTTTGATCTATTGCTAATGTGCCTCAATTTTTCAAAAACTAAAAAAACCGAATCAGACTTTGGTAATAATTATTGAAATTTATGAAACCTAATTGTTTAAACAAATTGTCCTTGTTCATAATTATTTTACCTCAGATAATATCTAGAAAGTTGCGGTCTTTTCGGACATGTTAACATTTTGTCAAATTTCTACTCAGTGAGTCAATAATTAATGCAAGTTAGAAACAATTTAAAAACATTATTATTAATTTAATCAGAAAAGGCTCTCAGTAGCTACTTCAGGGAAAATTTTACATTTAATACGATCCATACAGAAAATTCAAAGAATATTTAAAATATCTTTTTTATTCCAGAAAAATATAATTTACAACAAAGAAAGAGATTATTCAAAATATGATTCTCTTCAATGTTTATTTATTATTTGTTCATAACTAAAAAGGTGAATCAAAGTTAAACATTTAAGAAAAAACCCTAACTTTCTATCACTTATCTAAGTG
>CAKNWT010333635.1:0-18125 GCA_932066315.1 Andricus coriarius
GGATGTCGGGAGAACCTGCTCATCGATAGATGTGTCTGTAAAGACGCAGCATTCTATCAGCGTCACCTATCGATGGCCTGGATTGATTACCGGAAAGCTTTTGATTCAACCTCCCATAGACTTATCATCTGTCTGTTGGAAAGCTTAAAGGTTCATCCACACATCGTGATGTGCATAGAGAGATTAATGCCGCTTTGGAAAACCAGATTTACTATCTCGTCTGGAAAACATCGTGTGATCACCAACAGTATCACCTTTCAGAGAGGTGTGTTTCAGGGCGATACCATGAGCCCTCTCCTCTTTTGCCTCACACTATTGCCACTATCTCTCGCACTTCGCCATTCCGATGGGTACCTCTGCGGCAAACCTGGAAATCGAAAGCATAAAGTCACTCATGTATTTTACATGGATGATCTCAAGATCTATTCTAAAAATCAAGAGAAACTACATCTGGCTCTAGAAATTGTCAAAGAGTACACTCAAGAAATTGGAATGGAGTTCGGGTTAGAAAAATGCGCCAAGGTTAATTTGAAGAAAGGAAAACTTAATGGAATCCCGGAAGACCCTGAGCTCGTCGACAGAAGCGCTATACGACACCTTAGCGCTGGAGAGACCTATACATACCTGGGCGTGCCAGAGAGCCGCATTCAGGACGTGACATCTATAAAGGATACTCTCCGATGCAGATACAAACATCTTATTCGACGGATTTGGTCTTCAGAACTGTCGGCGAAGAACAAAGTATCTGCGACGAACATGCTTGCCGTCCCGGTAGTGCTCTATTCATTTGGAGTGGTTCCATGGACGAAGGACGAGCTCAGATCCCTCGATATCGGGTCCCGAAAGGTTATGCACATAAACAAAAGCATGCACCTTAAATCTTCTGTTCCGCGACTTTACATCTCACGCCGTCAAGGTGGTCGCGGAATACTAAATCTTGAATGTCTTCACAACAGGATTATTTTGGGTACAGCACATATAGTCGCAAATGGACAAGACCCTCTTCTTAAAATGGTCAGGAAATACGAAGAAGTGGGCAAAGGGGCGTTTCTCTACAAAGCAGCGGAGGAGGCTGCTGAAACACTCGGCCTTGACTTCAATATCAGGGATGAGCAAGGTGCATCAAATCTTATGCATCTCGAGTACTCAAGCCTGAAGGCCCAGATTAAGAAAGCACAGGATAAAAACTTCCGCGAACAGCTCCTCGAGAAGAAGATGCATGGCATCTTCCACAGAAGTGTGGAGGATCTGTCGATGTCGTATGGGCTAACGTTTGCTTTCCTTAAATCACCCGGATTGAAGTCTGGCACGGAGGGTTTCATTTTGGCATGCCAAGACGGCGTCATTTCCACTCTAGCATACCATCGCCACATTTTGAGCCAAGACATTCCCGATGATAGCTGCAGAGCGTGTCATGCACACCCCGAGCATCTAGGACACATACTATCTGGTTGTCCAATTCATGCGGGAACGACCTACATCCAAAGGCACAATGCGGCACTAAGAGTGCTTTATTACCATCTCTGTCACTCTTACGGCATCAGCCCGAATATCGCTCCGCTAAACGCTCCTAGGGAAATAGAATCAATTGTCGAGAATGAGAAGTGTCGGATATACTGGAACTTCATATTCTCGACAATTGTTTCTGTGGCGCACTCGACACCTGACATAGTCCTTCTTGACTTCGAGAAACGAACCATGTTCGTTATCGAATTTTCGGCACCAGCTGACAAAAACATCATAGCCAAGGAAAATGAAAAGAAAGAGAGGTATAAAGAACTTATAAGGGAGTTGCGACGACTATACCCGGAATATTCCGTTAAGCTAATCGTCTTGATCATCGGCGCTCTTGGAGGTGCCAAGGTTTCACTGGTTAATAGCCTGAAAAGCATCCCTGCGTGTCAAGAAAATGCTAAGACACTTGCGGGGAAAATGCAGAAGGCGGTCGTCCTTGGGTCGCTCCGTGTCCTCAGGGTGCACGAAACTTTTGCCGGATCAGCGAATTAAATCCGTCGCAGACTGTAACCACCTATCTCACGGTCGTGAGACGTGGTTGCAGCTGAAATTTTACCGCGATTTCGCTGGGAGCGGGTGCAATTTTTCGGATTAGCACCTGCTCCCAGCGAAATCCTGCGGTTGTCCTTATGACAAACATATAAATATATATATATATATATATGTATGTATGTATGTATTTATATATGAGCAATCGCCGGTTGATTTTCCTCAAAGTAAACTAGGCTGCGACTAATTAGACATTTTGTCAAAAATTAAAAAGTTGCGGTTGTAACAGTCCTCTCTTCTTTAAATCATATGTGTCCTTGATGAATTTAATTTTAGTTTGAGGTAAACAAGATACTATAGTTCATGTTTGCTTGTAAATTAATGTTAAATATTAATCTATAGTGTCTATCACTGTTAGACAAAAATTTGAAATATAATTTCTATTCACTTATGTAATACTTCGTTATTATTATTTGAATTACTAAACAATTGGTATTAATTCATGAAATTATTTTCTTTAAGCTTCCGAATAAAAGAATGATATAGTTGAAATTTTTTCGATCGGTAATTTTAACATTTGCTTACTTAAAATTAAAACCTTTAAAAACGTAGTGTTATCTGAATTTTAATTATCTATGCGGTGCAGTAGGATCTTCTTCTACCAGTTGTTCCATGATTCCATGCGAAATAAATTTAGCGAAATGCTAAACATTCCATCATAATAGTGCAGTGTTCGTCCGGATGGCTATTGTGGTGGTTTCTGGTGTACACGCCAATGAAAAGAGCACCATTTCGTAACTAGTTTGCAAAAGTCCTTCCTCCTTAAGAATCTTCATCAGAGGCTGCAGGCATTCCTTCTATACAATAGAAGATATAATCATTCTTTGATTAAATTACTAGACATGTATATTAATTATAGTAATTCTGATGTCAGCGTATTTGCAAGGTAAAAATAGAATTAAATGACTAATGATTTATTATGGCTACGTTGTCACTAGCAATCCTGTAGGAATTGTGTCAGTATAATGTTTGAAATAAATGGTGTGTATTTTAGATCAAAGATTTTGTATTAGAAGACAATGAATAGTTAAACAGTCAAATAGATACCTTAAAAGTACGACACAACTCACTAGTAGAGCGACACAAGATCCGTATCAGGATCAAACCAACTCTCGAGTTCTTTCCACGAACGTTAAGCGAGCGGACTTCAACCGGAAAATGACTCGTATGAAGACCGAATGTCTCAGCTGAATGGACTTTGTTCACAACTCAATATTTCGTTAACTATTGCATGGCAATGCAAAAGCAACGCGACTTGTTCAGATCAGTTTTTCGTTAAGGAATATTTTACAATGATATAAAAGTATCGAGACTTAGTCAAAGCGATTTGTACATCGAACATCAAATTGACAGCACGACTGCTTGGAACGTAAAGACTAAACTCGACTGTATTATGTCAGACGCTCTTAGTTATAATACGTCTTACTATAGACGTACTTATTCACTTGTTCACTGTACAGCGTCATGTAATTGGTTTAATAAATATTGAACGTCGAAAAAGTAAACTTGCCTATGCACATATATATATTTTTGTTGTTCTTGAAAAACAGGTTAAACAACCACCACAGGGTCCCACTGGAAGCAACTGCCATCTATGGAAATGATACCTGCTCCAGTAGAACCGTTGTGAATCACACCTATGTCAACGTCTCACGACGATATATACAGAGTGTCCCAGTACTCAAGGTACATTTTTATATTTTTGAATTCCTCCGGAAAATGGAGTTCAAAATAATCATAAAAATTTGTTGTGAAGTTAATAATTAATGAGTAATTACTAATCAAAGAATAACCAATCGGAAGCACGCCTTATATGGACGACAGTCCATATGTCACTGATAAGGGTGTCTGCGCCACGGAGTAATAATAAGGAGACCGATCTCCAGATATGCGTTTTGACGGTGCAAACTGTACATTTACTGCTTTCCTCAGGCGTCTAAAGCATTGGCGCATGCGCACGACGCTCTACTATCTCTTTTTGTCCTGTGAAAAAAGAGATGGTGTATCGTAGTGCGCATGCGCCACTACTTCAGTTATCGTACAGATACCGCAGTCAAAACTCGAGGCGCTTTGTACAGCATGATCGGTCTCCTTATTATTACTCCGTGGTGTACGCAAAAGAGTAATTTTAAATTTGCAGGAGGTTGTGAATATCAATGGTGCAACTTCACACGGCAACTGAGCGACGAGATATTAAATCTTGGAAAATATGTTTTCCTTTAGAATACACGTTGAATTATTTCAACTTCCTTCAAGTATTTATAATTTTGTAGAATTCAAACGAATTCTTAGAATTCACTTGTGCTCCTTTATATTTTTCAGAAGTTCTTTGCAATTCTCTTCAAACCTTTACAATACATTATAAGTTATTTTGAATTTCTCCAAGTCTTTTTTATTACCTGAAATCTACTCAATTCTCTGAATACTTTTAAATTTTCTGAATTCTTCTCAATTGCCTGAATTCTTGTGAATTCTTTGAACTCTTTCAAATTCTCTGAAATCTTTTGAATTCTATGAATTGTTTTGTATTCTATACATTGAAAGAATTTGGAAGAATTCAGAATAATTCAGAGGATTCGGATGAATTTAGATAATAGCAGAAGCATTAATAGAATTAAGGAGAATTCAAAGAATTAAGAAGAATTCGGAAAATTCGGGAGAATTCACAGAGTGCAAAAAAAATCACTAACTTCAAAAGAATTCACAGAATGCAACGAAAAATTAGAGAATTTCTAAACAATTTAGAAAATACAAAATCATTCATAGAATCCAAAAGATTTAAGAGATTTTGAAAGAGTTCAGAGAACTCAAAAGAATTCAGACAATCGAGGAGAATTCAGGAAATTCATAAGTATTCAGAAAATTGAGTAGATTTCAAAGAATACAAAACACAAGAAAATTGCAAAAAACTTAAAAAGAATCCAAAGGAGCACAAGTGAATTCTAAGAATTCGTTTGAATTGTACAGAATTAGAAATACTCGAAAGATGTTAAAATAATTCAACGTGTATTCGAAAGGAGAAGATATTTTCTAAGATTTAATATCTCATCGCTCAGTTGCCGTGTGAAGTTCTACCATTGATATTTACAACCACCTGCAAATTTAAAATTACTCTTTTCCGCACACACCCTCATTAGACACACATGGAGTCTCGTCCATCTATCGCATTCTTCCGATTGTTTAATCTTTAATTGTTAATAACTCATTACTTATACACTTTACAACAAATTTTTATTATTATTTTCAACTTCATTTTTATGAGGAATTCAAAAATATAAAAATGTACCTTGAGTACTGGGACACCCTGTGTATATACATATACATATATAATATACATATATAATATATATATATATATATATATATATATAGTGTAAAACCTTCACACACAGACACATACACATACAAGTAACAAGCTCAAGCTGTAGCACACGTTACAGCACACGGCCATACCCAAACATGTACACTAATCATCTATACATTATTATGCAACATCGAATCTTCTAGAAACTCTGACGTCACATCAATTCCTAGATTGTTGGTTAATGTGGATGAAGGAATTTTGTATACTGAACTTCGCCAGGATATCACCCACCCCTTACGACACGCAACAATCCCTTCAACCCACACATATATGATAGGGCAGCCTCTCCCCCATCGTGGCACGTATTAGTATTTAGGATTCTTTTCAATTCTTTACAGTTCTTGGAAATCGCATTGAATGATTCAACAGTAATTCTTTTAAATTCACAGATCGAATTTAGGAATAGCTTTGAAATCTTTGGGATTCTTTAAAATTCATATACGAATACATATATCTTATTTCATTCTTCAGGGCACTGGAAGTTCAACTTAAATTATTTTAGTTCATTGTTTTATTTGCAGTTAACATTCAATTTTTGTTACTTTTCTTCACATTTTTTAATTTACCTTGAATTCATTAAAATTTTTCAGACTTTACTAGAAATTCTACGAAATTCACTATAAATTCTTATAAATTCACTTCAAATTCTTTGTTTTTCTCTAGAATTCACTAATTATTCTCAAGAATTTACTATGAATTCTTGGAAATCACAAATAAAACTTTAGAAGTCACCATTACTTCATTGGAATTCATAATAAACTATTCGGAATTCACCAGATATTTATTGAAATTTTTTGGAATTCATTACTGTGCATTTATTATAATAAGTATGAAAATCAGTTTCTAAACTATATCAAATGATTTTATTTTCAATTTAAACTTAAAATTTAAATTTAATAATGTTTCCACTAAACGGAAGTTGACGCAAATCTCATATTAAAGTCAAGTGAGCAATTATTGTACCCAGTCTTACATTTTCGACGTAATTTGAAATGTATTAATTTACGCTACGCGCGTAAAAAATCACAAATTCTTTTAAATTAATCTCAAAATATAATTAATAATTTGAATTTTTAATTTTCTTGGAATTCACTTTAAATTATTATGTTAATTAATTGATTTCTTTGGACTTCGTCTACGATTTTTATAATTCCCTTTAATTTGTCTATATTTCCCTTGAACTCTTTGGAATTCATCAGTATTCACTTGAAATTCTACGGAATTGACAATGAACTCTTCGGAATTCACTTCAAATTCGTTGAAATTTCTTACATTTATATTAAAATTGAAATAAAGTTTCCAGAATTCCTCCATATGAGCGGAAATCAGGTCTGTGTTACAAAAAACGTCTGAAATCACGCATTTGTTATGAAAAATATAGTATTTGAATAAATTCAGTTGAAATTTCCTTTTTTGTCAATAAGACCCTTCCCATTAGGCTGATAATGTACGTTTTAAAATTTTTCATTAATTGAAGTCTCTCGCTTTTTATGGACTCCATTATTGTAGTCTCCTTCTTTTTTATTATTCATAACATTCATGGTTCTTTATTCCTTCATTTTTAATAAAAGTGTGAAGACGGAGTATGCTCTGTGGATGCACTGAAAAATAATTTATTTGTTTTATTCAGAAAATAATTATTATTATCTATCATTTCTTTAATTATAAAATTTAATTCAAACATTAAAAACTAACCTAAAAAGTCAGGTAAATAGAAATTTTTATAATTTTTTTACCACGCTGAATGTTTGCAACGAGAGTATAAAAACACGGTCAGCTTGACAACAAAATGGACAAGAACTTCTAACCATAAACAATATTAACAGTTTTTGGGTTTTTAATGGCATCCGGTACAATATTTTCACTGGTGTCTATTATTTTTTGACCTGACAAGCATATATAGAAAATTAAAACAATCTAGCCTACTATCTACGGTAAGAATTGCAGAAATTCATCTATTACGCCTAATTTTAAAATAGCCTAGAAAAAAGAAAGCGGTGTAATTATTCATAGAATAGGCAGTTGGTCATCCGGTATTTTGACTCACTGATTACGAAAATTATACTGAAAATATTCTAAACTCCGATTTTCAGGGTCAAACCTCCGAAAAACCTATAAGTTTATGTTTTGTTTTCTTTATTTGATTAGGTATTTCAAATTCACAACAAAGCTTCAAATAAAAGTTGTAGATATTCTAAAAATACATCTTTTGTGTTATATACAGTTTTTCGAAAAACCCATTATTTTCTGAAGAAAGGGAAAATGCTGGTACAAAGTGTAGAATTACTTTGAAACGGGACTTGTGACACTCTTATCCACGAGAAGACGTTGGAAAGGGGGTTGCGCTTATATCTGCAAATTAAATTATTGTAAATAAAAAGAGACTCTATAGGGAAGAAGTACTTTTTATACACTAATGCGCAACTACCTAGTAAATTGTCCAATCTCCAGTATTGTCGATTATTGCTTGACATCGTTTGGGCAAGCTTTCAGCCAATCTTTCTGCATACATTGGAGAAAATGACGCCAGATTTCTCGAAGACGTCGTGATAACTGTTTCACAGTGATTGCACCATTTTCCTGAAGTTTCCTCTTCATAAAACTCCAAACATTCTCCATTGGACTTGCATCGTCGATTGTTAGCGCGCACTATTAAACATCCCATAAAAATTCATGCTTAGGGTTGCTTCAATATACTAGGGTTTGGAAAGTTAGTCCTCTTTACTGAAAATCAGAACAGAGTAAGAATGATCAAAAGGACCCCGCACAAAACCAAAGTAATTAATCAGTCTATCGAATTGGCTGAAACTTTCAGAAAGTGAGGTTCTCGGCGTGCTGAACAAAAGGGTCTGTTGGCCTAAGTCGACCCTATGATTAGTTTTTGGGTTATGGGCCTTAGAAGTCCCCGATTTTCTAGGAATCTGCGATTACACAGCCCACACTGCCCCACAAAAAAAGTAAAAATGAATGTCCGAACGACAAGACCATAGTATCGGTTTTATTTGATTAGGTCGAGGTGTAGGCGGACGTTCCTGGCGCGCGCGCACGCGTGTATATATATTTATGTGTGTGTGTGTGTGTGTGTGTGTACATGTGAAAATATATATATATATATATATATATATTCAGACATGCCAAGAACATCCGCCTACACCTCAATCTTGACCTAATTAAATGAAACCAACAGAGGATTTGGTGACCTCAAGAAGGTTTACATACATTGGTTCACTTCATATAAAACTAATTCCGTAGATTTGACCTTGGGTTGACCTTCATTGTGACCTGGTGGGTGTGATTTAACACCGAATTAGGATTCAGCGATCCCGAAAAAGTATAAACATATAGGTTTTGCAGAGTAGAAAGCTGATTTTATAGATAGGACCTTAGACTAACCTTGACATTGGCCTGATGGGGTAAAACGGATCCCGGATTCGGATTCAGCGACCCCAAAAACATATAGATACTATGGTCTTGTTTGTCGGACCTTCCGTACTACTTTTTTGTCGTAGGACAGTGTGGGCTGTGTAATGGCAGATTCCTCGAAAATCGGGGACTTCTAAGGCCCATAATTCACAAACTAATCATAGGATAGACTTGGGCCCATGGAGACTTTTGTTCAGCACGCCGAGAACATCACTTTCTGAAGGTTTCAGCCAATTTGACGTACTGACTTTTTCCATTGCTTTTGTGCGGGGTCCTTTAAAAATTTATGAGAATTATTAATTATTCAAGCCATTTTCATGAACAAACTCAGAGATTGGTTTGTGAATTTGCGAAACATAATAGCAAATAATGATCGGAAAGATATTCTTTGTTGATTACGTAAAAAAGGTTGAGCCAGTCCCGAAAAATAACATTTCTTTATTTTTTTCTTTATAACATAATAAATTATGCTTAAAAATTATTCTTGCTTAGTGAAAATTATTTATAGATAGTGTTGCTACAGATATCAGACCTTTTCTGATCAATCTGAAAATCTTAAAAAAATTATACTTCTGGAAAGTTAAAAAAAAAGGTCAACCCTGTTCCGTGATAGAAAATACATTTCACACATATAAGATAATTATATATAGTATCATGTGCATATACTTATAATCCCAATATATTAGATAATTATAATTCTAAAACTGAATCGAACATGTCGATAATAAGTTGATATATGTGCGTAAACAAATGTAATGTTTTTGACGTTTCATATTCATTATGCCGTTGGCATGGCACTGTACGCTGCGCAGTGAGCAAGTGGATGATTACACTGTTAAAAATGTGTGGGATTCTATATAAAGTCTCCAATAAAAGCGTAATATGAAATTGCAAAAAAAGAGAGACCAGTGTGCTGATTATGTCAGGCTGGTAAGACCTGACCAATTATTTGTTTGTGGGTTTGTGTGTCACTTATCAGCTCCACGTGGACTGTGTCAGAGTTCAGTATTTAAATGAGCGAGAGATAGTTGCTTTAACAATCATTATATTATAAGGAATAAGAAGAGAGTTAAGAGTTACATAAAATAAACTTACATATTGTACCCTTCTACGCTGGAAAGGGCGAGAGTGAGTTGCTTTGTCGGTTGGATCTCCGCTTATAACGTAGAACAGCGACGGAGTTTTACCGGATGATAAATTGAATAAACTCGGAAGTGATTCAATAGTGAGTCCTTTCACGAACGTTAACACCGCAGACTTTATCCGGGAAGTTACTCTGCAACGACCGAAAGTCTCAGCCGAAGGGACTTAGTCCAAGGCTCGAACACGTTAACTATTTTAAATTGGACTTGAAAGTACGCGACTTAATCAGAGTGTTTCTTCTGGCACAATGAGATAGAAACCGTAACATTGTGAAAGTGATTCGTTAATCGTAGATCGAAGTGAACAGTATGATTGCCGAGAACGTACAACGATTGGCAAGGGTGGCTCTGGGGTTTATATACGCTGGGTACAGGCCATAAGTCACGTACGGTGGTAAAAACGTGGTTTGGCACGCGCTGTAACAGAAATGTGGTATGGCACGTTCCTCTATAATTTGGCGAGATGTCATTTGATACGCGCGATGCTCGATATGGAGTTTCTTATAGCTCACGCAAGTGACTAAAGCCGTATTCAGACGAGCGGTTCCCGGATCCGAATACGGTTACGGTTTACGGTCCGGTTCATGCACACGGTGCATCGCATTCACCCAAGATTGCTCAAGGCAGCGACAACAGCTGAAGAGTCACCTGACTTCATCGACCGCTGTGATTGGCTACGATTAGCGACGACTGTGGCCCGGTCGAAATCGCCGCGTCTGAAAATAGAGAGAAACCTAAACGCGCAACCCGAACCGGGACCGGATCGTGCTGCGCGTTGATTGGTCGACGGTTCCAATCGTAACCGTAATCGGAACCGGGAACCGCTCGTCTGAATACGGCTTATTAGTTCCGTCCTCCGCGACGGTCAGTGATCGCGCATCTCTATACTCTTGACCTTTCATGAATAAGGATTCTAAATGCTACTTATCTGTATTTCCATATATCTAGTCAGGCACTGTTGAGTACTGCATCGTCTGACTATATACTTGTTCTTTTACTTACTATTTAGCTTTTACATTAATGTTGTAAAATATATCATTAAAATTATTGTTTCAGTTTTTAGTCGCACGTGCGTATACTTATATTTGGATTTAACTTTGAACTTATTACTTTTTAAATTGTTAAGATTATAAGTGCATTCGCATGACAATGGATATAAGGTACAATTATAATTATCTCATAGCGGTAGAGTCTGCAATTACAGTTTCTCAATGATCGAGCACATGTTAACTGATCGATATCCTCTGAGTACTTATCCCCTCATGGTGATACTTTTAGTATCTTGTGGTCTCTATTTTACCGACCGTAGGGCAGTTATCATGCTTAGGTTCAAACTCAGAGAAGATCGATAATGCTATTGCTTGTAGTTGATGGAGTTAGCCGAAAAGATGTTGGGTAAGGTAGGTTGCGCCTCGCTAGGCGTTACATCAAATTTTGTAAAATTTTGGGATGTAACACTTGCATTCCGTGAATTCCATGAATTCCGTGATTTCCTTGAATTTCTTAAATAAATTTAGTTGTTGACCTTATTTTGTTAGATTGGTGGATCAAACTGAAGTGCAATTGTTTTTTTTCGTGAACTGTTTCAATACCGAATTAAGTCCTAAGTCGAGTCCTAGTTTTTACAGGTGCAACAACCTTGCCGGCGCCGACAAGGTTGTTAGTTGCCGGCGCCGGCAGGCCAGCGACTACGTTTTTTAAGACATCAAAATTTGGAGTAATTTTGTAACATCTTTTTGATCAATTGATATACTATCTTCAATTGACTCTTTAGACGCAAAATTTGATTACCTATTGTGCCATTAAAAGGAAAAAAATTTCATATTGTAATTTTCTAAATTAAAGCACTCAGCAACAGTTCGCAAAACAGGCGTGTATATTATTTCCGCTGATAGTGTATAATTACTTATTATTTCAATTGTTATTGCAATAATATTAATATGTTACATGTATTCATTTTTTTACCTGTTCATGAAATACTCACCTGATATTTTTTGCGGTGTAAGCATATACATCCCAAAATATTTTTTGTGAGATTTTTATAATATTTGTCCTTCAAGATATTCTCGACTCGATACCTGCAGATTTATGCATTATGACGGATCAAAAGAGGTAGTCCAGGACTCGTCCTTACGCCTGCTTCAAGGCGAGATCGTATGCCAGATCTGGCCCTTTTGAACCCCCGTGGTGACGGTAGGCAGTTCCCCACCACCAGCGCACTGTTACTCCTCTAGTTTTTTCCTCTTTTGGCAAAACCTGTATCCATAAAGCAATTGATACTTAACTGCTGGAATGAGAAAGGGAACTGTCATTTAGATTTGATTGAATACTTTGTAGTGGATAATAGTATATTGTGTATCGAGGGCGTGAAGAAGGCAAAATAGCTGCAGGCCCTTCATACACACCGTAATTTTTGTCATACCCTCCTTGAAAACAAGCATACGAAGCAGATAGAGGATGTTTGGTGTACTTGACAATTTTAGATTATAAGTGAAAGGAAGAAATTGCGTACTTTACGTAAGGGAGACTGTCGGGTCTAGCGATACAATTTTTTCAAAGATAAAGATAATTTCCTCCATATTCTCACGGGCGGGGTGCAGTGTATGTGTAGCGGGCGTAAAGTTTCATGTTGGCCCGGCGGCGGAGTGCGCATATGCGAACGTCACTGTGCTGGAAGCGGCCACATTACGCCTGCTTCACGTGCAGAAATAGCGGGTTTTCAAAGGGAGTCAGACAAAAATTAATATTTGTTTGATTTAAAATAATGTCCCTATATTTCAGACTAGGGAGTTAAAACATATTATTCATCTTTCGTGAATAGGGTGGTCTCCTCAAATAAAGGTTATTATTAATTTAGTGCATGAATTACGTCACAGATATAGGTACACGAAAACTATACAATAATAAAGCTTCATAATTTCAATCTATAATTACACATCAGGGTGCCTCATGAAATACTTTTCTTAAATTTTGTGAAAACTTTTGTCAAAATTTTTTTTATTTTAGTAAAAAATGATTCCCCATTATGCAAAAAATTCGAGTTTGAAAAGTATTGACATTTTAATCCATCTAAAACTGTAACTATCCCGCCTAATAAAATGTATGAAATTAATTATCAGTGTACCGTGTGACCTACAAAATTAAAAAACAGTTTTTTAAAAAAATTGAAAAATCGATCCATTCTTGCTGAAAGAGTTAACTTAATTTTTGTATTTACTAGCATTATTAATTGTTTATTTTCTATTAAGGTTATATAATTATAATCTTTTAATGATTCTTTGGAAAATTCAAAAAAAAATTTGAAGCTTGAAGGAATGTCCAATTCAAATTTCAAGAAAAAAGTTAATACACAACCAAATATTTAGTTTGATTTTTAACCAAAAAAGATTAATTCTCAACGAAAAATGTAATAACAGTTGATATTTCTGCCCAAAGTATTTTATATTAATTCAATAACAGTTTAATTTAAGTAAAAAAGGATAATTTTCAACAAAATAGTTATATTTTGAACAAATAACCAAAAAAACATTTTTCAGTCAAGAAAGGAAAAGAATTTCAACTAAATATGAATCAATTTTTCAAGTTAAAAAAATATATTTTTCAATAATAGGACAAGTGTTTCTTAAAATCTTTCCAGCACATAGTAGAAATTGTTGTCAATGAAGTAAGAAATATTTTCTGAAAATTTGAGGTTGACGTAGCACTCTGCTAAAGAATGTTCTGCGCTGTACAAGATGGTATTGTTGAAATTGTATCAATAAAAAATTTAAATCTTGAAAAAGTCGAATTTTCAGCATAAAACCCTCGATAGCAGCTCTAAATATTTTGTTTAAATCTGAAATAAATAGGGGATTATTTTCTCGCAAAAAAGAAAATAAATTTTCGTTTCAAGGTTTGAAAAAATAAAAAAATAAAAAATTTCATAAAGCACCCTATCATACATACGTCTTATATCGTTAGATTAACTTAGTTGTGTCACAGACGTCCAAATCAAAACCATTAAAAATATAAAACTTGCCACTTACCTACGAATATCAATGATAACTTTCTTCATGCAATAGCAAATTCTTTTAAGATATTAACTTCTGGTCCAGACACTAATGTCGAGTCTGATTTTATTTCATCCAAACGGCATTTTATCTGCTAAGAGAAATTTACTTTAAATAAATAAAAATAATAATATTTAGAAATTAAATAAAGTTTAGAAAAAACTTTAACTATTTTTAATGAATAATAAAATTTAATACTTTTGATAAACACCACAAATCTGCCAATCACGTAATTTTTTTATTAAAATACAAGCTCAATTATTCTGAAGAAAATTGTGCAAAATTCCAAGTCTCAAGCGTAAAATCTACAGAATAAGCATTTTATTAATAATTTCTGATTTCCAGTGTCAAAAGAAAAAAAATGCATAACAGTAAAAAGATAGTTAGTTAGATAGATCTTTGTTATGTGGACTGATGAGATCATTGTCCAGTACAGGACAACAATACTGTATTGAGTATAAAATATCTTGAATTGAAGATGTGCATCGTTCGAAGGTTTTGATCTAACTGAAGCTCGCATTTGCTACAATGTCAAGAAAATTTTTACATGTATAGCTCAAGAAAATATATATGAGAATCCTCCTTTGAATTGTCATTAATGTATGGCTTCACTAAGCCATGCGAGTCCCTTTCGAGGACATTAATTACACACTTGGTTTCCTTCGCTCGTATTTCTGGGAGACATTTTAAAATATTCATGAATCTATACATTTTCAGAACCTTATTATTAGCACCTATAGGCGTCAATTTTTTGCTCTGAAAATAGACGAGAAGTCGCGAAGGGCTTATATTGATTAATGGATAGTTAAGGAGGAACATGCGATGAGTTAGATCCAAGATTATTTAATGCCCTTTTAGTATGTTAAACTTATATTCATTCCGCGTCATTTGGCAAAATATAAGAATTTTTCATCACGTTTTGTAGGAAATATAATCTTTTAAATAAACATTGTGCGTTATGCACCTAACCTAACAGAATCATATAAATCGGAGATTTCTGTTCGAAAATCCAAGATATTTAATCACAAAAGTGATTAAATTGAACAATCGATCTTCTTACTTCCAGCAAAAATAAAAAACTAGGATCTTACCACTGTTTAATATTTGTAAAATAATTTTGAAGTTGAATAAATAAACTGTCAACAACAAAAATGAATGTAACGTGGCAACGCTGTAACCAGCGGTTGCTTTTCAGCAGACCATATAGCAGACGCTTCGAAGTTCGAACAGGGCTGCCAATTAAATTGGCGGGAGCCAATTGAAATTTGAATTATAGAAATTACAAATCACGGAAAACAAATCATAATAAATAAACATTCACAACTTTTTTTAATTTTAAAATCATGATATAAATACATTATACATAAAAGTGTCTATATGGGTGTATAAATTCGGAATTTAAAAAATATATATCAGTACGTATAAAAAATTCCAAATAAATTCGATTTTTTTTCAAACTTTGAATTAAAAAAAATTTTTTAAATAAACAATACTTATAAATAACCTGTAAATATAAATGCGGAATATTTTTAAATTCTAAATTTATTTCAAAAACAATATTTATAGAACTGTTGATATAAATTTGGAATGAGGTAGGATTTTTTCAAATTTTGAATTTGAAATTTAGTACAAACACAATGCTTATATTTTTTTTTGAAATTTGTAACAAAACCAATACGTATAAAAATCCTGTAGATATATATTCAAAATTAAGTCGGAATATGTAGAAATTTATAACAAAAACAATACTTCATAAAAATTCTGCAAATATAATTTTGGAATAAAGTGAGCTTTTTAAAATTTTGAATTTTAAATTTATAACAAAACCAATACTTATAAAAATTCTTTAAATATAATCTTGAAATGAAATTGGAATATTTTAAAATTTTTAATTTGAAACTTATAATAAAAACAATACTTATAGAAATTCCGCGAATATAAATTTGAAGTAAAGTGCGATTTTTTCATGTTGAATTTGAAATTTATAACTAAAACAATAATTACATTTTTTATTTGAAATTTATATCAAAAACAATAGTACTTATATTTTTTATTTGAAATTTGTAATAAAACCAATACGTATAAAAATCCTATAGATATAAATTCGGAATGAAGTCGAAATATTTAGAAATTTATAACAAAAACAATACTTTATAAAAATTCTGTAAATATAATTTTGGAATAAATTGAGATTTAAAAAAAATATTGAATTTTAAATTTATAACAAAACCAATACTTATAAAAATTCGGTAAATATAATTTTGAAACAAAATTATAATATTTTTAAATTTTTTATTTGAAACTTATAACAAAAGCACTATTTATGGAAATTTTTAATGTAAAATTCATTACAAGACCAACACTTATAAAAATGCTGTGAAAATAACTTTGGAATAAAGGACGAGTTTTTGCTAAATTTTTAATTTGTTATAACAAAACCAATTCTTATAAAAATTCTGTAAATATAATTTTGGAATAAAGTGGGATTTTCTTTAAATGACAGAGGCACGTCACGTGATGCACACCACATACCTTTTGCCAGCATGTATAGCTCAACTATTCGGCGACCTTGTAGTTTGTCAATGTTTTCGCATTCAAACTCATTTCAAACTCCAGCTTTCGTATTGTCGTGAACCGGCCTTTTTCACGAAACTTTTCATATGCCATGTTTCACGCGTTTCAAATACTACAGCTGACTACTACGAAAGTCAAGATGCTGTATATATTCCGCAACGTTGCCACGTTTCTTTGGAATTTTACAATTGACAAAATAACTCATAATATTATGTTTTCGAACAAAAAGAAAAACTATTTGTTATTGAGAAGCACTATCTATATCACTACAATAAGTTACGTATTAAATGGTATTGATAGGAGTGTTTTAAAATAATATTTTTTTAACTTTTCTGGGTTGGCAGGACTGCATTTTTCAATTTTATTTTGTAAATTCTTCAATCATTTTGCAATTGATTTTTAAAAATTTGCACTAATTTGAATCTCATTAAACTAAAGAATTTTTATATAATAATTATGTATTTTATATAAGTCTATTTATGTATATTATCACAAACACTCACATAACTTAAAAGTTGCGCATGTTCCTCCTTAAGTGTATCCTGATATACTGTAATTGTAGTATCTTTTCATTTATTAAATCTTTTATTCAAAGTCAATATCTCTCTTTAAATTCTATCTAGAATAACGTTGCATTTTTTTAAATAAAATTTGTTTGAAAGTTTATCAGTTGCTTTTGCATAGAAAATTATTATAATTAACGGAAGGTGTGGATTAGGACGGAGTTAAGATGCTCGAATGAGTCAAAACGCTTAGGCCTAGAAAAAAGCTTTGTATGGTGACATGCCATTAAAAAGAAATAATAAAATTTGAAATTGGTTAATATCTTCTGTTCGGCATTTGAATTTAAAAACTTAAATGTTTTAGAACTCGAAAAAAAATTTCCTATTGCTTTATTAAAATTGTTTATGAGCATAGCAGAACAAGCATGCACGTGCTGCATTACGTTGAAATTGATATAAGAATAAAGTCCATAAAAGATAATAACTAAAAACAATTTTTATATGAAATACATATATTAGAGTGGTCCGAAAATGCATTGGAATTTTTTTCGCATTTTTATGAATTCTTATCCAAAATGGCTGGCTAACGAACTTGATCTTTATTTTAGGACAGTTGCAGAGTATATTAAAGCCCAATCCAATATGTATATTCTTTAGAAAGTTATCGTGCTAACAGACTAAAAATCTACAGACACAACCATTCATACATAGTCTAGTTCGTATCGAAAAAATTTAATATTTTGCAATCGTTTTTGGTTGGGTCTAAAAAGTTTTTGGTAGCACAGATAATCGCAAAACTCACGAAATATGAGATATTTTTAACTATTAGAAGCTCACAAATGGTTATTTTTGATCCGGATAAGCGTTCGGAAATGCATGTTGTATGCATATATATTCCTGCTTAGTAAAGAACCAAGCAAAAAGTATCCTGTATTCACTCGTTCATGTTCAAGTGACATATAATCGTAAAATTCCCGAAATATTATATATTTTTAACTATGAAAAG
>CAKNWT010333636.1:0-18245 GCA_932066315.1 Andricus coriarius
GGTTTGGGAAAGAAGTTATTCGCAGATGATTTTGAAAGGAGAACGAAATTGTTTGACTCACTAGTGATAAAGTGCTATTGTATGGAGTAGGGGTATGGGGGGTGGAAGGAAAGTGAAGAGGTACATAGGACACAGGAGAGGTATGTGGGACAAAACGCATATTTTTCGTTCAAAGAAGTCGACAGCCTTCACTTTTGCCCCAATTTGCGATTTTTTTTTCCTTAAATCAAAGTGCAATAAATTTTAAAGGGGACCTTGGTCATGGATTTTAAAATTTGAATTTGCTTATTTATAATATGTTTACTCAAAGTACGAGAATATCGAGATTTTTCACATAATTACTATTTACTCTTCAACAACGGTTTGCATATCATACAAATCACTTTGAATCAACGCAATAGTACTACCAGAATATAAATAATTTGATTGTTGTATGTTTTGACCATTATAAACAAATAAAATTGGCAAATAGTCAAATAATGGAATTTTTGCTAAAAAGCATTTTGTTCTTAGCTAAAACTGCTTTAAAATATTGTGAGAGTGAGTTTTATTCAGAATATATGTAAATTAGTAACAATTAGAATTATTATAAAAATTTTTTTGCAAAAATTTGAATTTTCTTCGATTGCGGTTTTCCTTTTATCAACGAAATGGATGCAGATACTCTTAAAAATAATATATGTTCAATTATATTTGTAAAAATACCATTGTTGATTTTTTAAAGAAATGAAATAAATAAATATAAAACTTTGGCACTTTGGCCTGGAAAATAACTTTTGGCACCAAAACTGCTTACAATTTTTGTGAGAGAGATTTGTACTCACTGTTTCTATGTAAAATTTACAATAAACAATTGTTATTATTGAATTTCAAATATCACAAAATTTTCATAAATCAAAAAAATATTGTAATTATGGTTAAACAAAAATTTTCCGATCTGGAAATACTTTAAATTATTGTAAAAGTGATCGTCAGTAACAATTTCTATAAAAAATTAACAATTATATTATTTATAAACCATTTTTGTGGAAATGTCGAAGTTCAAGGATACAAGAAAGCTTTTCTATTTACATGAAAATTTTATAAAAATGGTGACTGCAAATCTGTCTTTTAAAAACTTGAAACAGTTTTAGTGAAAAAATTCTTTGCCAAAGCTTTGAATTTATTTAATTTGCTTACAACATTAACGATTGTTCTACTTTAACAAATATAATGGAACCTATGTTATTCTGAAGAATATCTGCATCACTTCAGATGATGAAGGAAAATCCGAAATTGAAAGACCATTAATTCCAACATTTTCCACAAAAATGGTTTTTAAATATTGTAATTGTTAGTGTTTTATAGAAATTTTTACTGACGATCACTCTAACAATAATTTAAAGTACTTCCGGAAAAGGAAAAAATTGTTTTCAACCAAAATTATAATATTTTTCAAATTTATGAAACTTGGGTGATATTTGAAATTAAATAATAACAATAAATAATAACAATTGCTTATTGTTAATTTTACATATTATTTTCCAGGTCAGAGTGCGAAAGTTTTTCAATGTTTTCGTTTGCTTAAAAAACCAACACTTGTTGTATTCTCACAAATATAATTGAACATATATTATTTTTAAGAATATATGCATCAATGCATATGTGACCGTCCGCGAAGAAAGGGACCTAATGCGGAAAAAATCTGTTTTCATGTTTTTTACACCAACCGATAGCGTTTTATTTGTTCTTTCATCATAAAAAATATTATTTCTATATCTGAAAAATTCGTATTAATAATAATCTGCAAAGTGAGGCCCTCTTGTGGAGTCCCTGTATTGGAACGCCTATTCAATCGTTCCTCCTGTGAAATTAAGCTAACGCGCATTAGGTCCCTTTCTTCGCGGACGGTCACATATGATAAAAGGAAAACCGCAATTGAAAAAACCACAGATTCGAAATTTTTGAAAAAACTGTTTATAACAATTCTAATTGTTAATAGTGTATATATATTCTGACTAACAATCACTTTCACAATAATTTAAAACATTATTAGCTAAGAACAAATGATTTTGAACCAAAATTAAAATATTTGGCTATTTGTTAAATTAATTTGTTTATAACAATCAAAACCTACAATAATCAAATTATTTGTATTCTAAGAGTACTCTTGCGTTGATTCAAAATAATTTTTAGGATATGCGAACCGTTGTTGAAGAGTAAATAATATTATGTGAAAAATCTCGATATTCTCGTAATTTGAGTACGCATATTATAAATAAGCAAATTCAAATTTAAAAATCCATGACCAAGGTCCTCTTTAAAATTGATTGCACTTTAATTTGGTACAGTCATTTTATTTGTTTCATTTTTTGTCAACTAAAATTTCATAGAATTTTGAATTGTCATCGGAAATACGTATGTGTACAAAGTTTCAAGTCAATTGGATGTGCAGAATTATGTGAAAAGTGAAATTTAGTATTTGATAATTGTATACAAACATAGATACATAACCATATAAAAAGTCAAATTTAAGCTTGTAAAACACAGTCCAACCTTTTTCCACTGAATAACGCAAAATCAGAGCGTGAGACTCAAAACAATATTTTTTTACCTTATTATATATAAAGCTTAAATAGAAAAATATACATATGTACCTGCAGGCGTTTGAGCAATTGTGGAATATTTCAAACTCACACAAATCTCGAGGATGACAGAGTTTATCCAAAAGTATGTCTTTTGAATCGGTGACAATTTTACGTTTTACCATAATGGTGATTATCTTGATCCAAACGGCAAAAAGACTAACAAATTGAAATAATGTCTCCATATTATTGACCACGTCCCCAGTGTCACGCAGAAGATATATCAAAATGGATAATACAAAAATTGAAAAATTAGTGATCATGAATATAGAGTAAATACGGTAAATCCAAATTCTCCATTGCGAGTTCCAAGTTAGTGGCCTCCACATTCCAAAATATTGAAAAACAGTGTATGACACTTGGCCGATATACATTTGCGGATTTCTTCATATAATCAGTTCCTATAAATAAACGTTTATAAAAAGCAATCTTTATATATCAATGAGTGAAAACTGATGAAATTGGTAACAACTTGTATTTCAGAGAAATGAGTGGTTGACTCATTGATCTTTCATCAGTCATATTTGATTGATTGAGATTTAGAGAACAAGCATGCATTTTATATGTACGAATGTCATTATTGTTATAAAAATACCTTTACTTTTTCATTTAATCGGAGAGATTCAGCTATATGAATTGACTACTTAAAATCAAAGCAGTTGAGCTTTAAAAAAGTGATACAAAAATTCCAACGCGAATCAAAATAAGAATTACACAATTTGAATACGACGTTTCTAAGTCACAACTTACGACATGCAGCATGTATATAATTAATAGTGAGAAAGAAAATATACATATACAGAATGAAAAACAAATATTTTTACTCTCTTTGTAATTGGTTGTTACCATCAACATACCATTACGAGTGTCATAAGACTGTAAGGTGCTTTCTTCGTATGAAATTCTTCGTTTTCCCTCTGTTGCGACATATTCTTGAATAATTCCAGTCATCCATCGCAAATCTTAAAATAACTCATGGCATTTTCTTACTGTCGCTTCCTGCTTATGAATAATTCTAAATATCGCTTGCAACGAAATCAATAGTCATCAGGTAAGGGTGCATAATAAAATCTCATATGGACGTTTTCGTACATTTCCGCATAGTGTTCCGAGAAATTGTAGCAGAGGAACATTATATCTTCATTTAATATTTATGTCACCGACAATTTGCATAATTGTCTTCAATTTATAGTTTGTATCGAGAACATTGCCATAGAATAGCTCACCCTTGTCTTTCACGTTTACGTGTGACAACTATTCAACTTAGAGAAAAATGCCACGTGATCATAAAAGAATTTTATTTCTATGATAAAAAATATACCAGAAAGAGATTACAAGTGACAAGTAACAAAATTCAAGTTAAATTTTTCTCAGAAGAAACGTTAATTTTACTTATTCTTTGTTAGTTATATTATAGTCATAATAAGTGTGTGATTGGTTAGCAAGTGCATGGATAAATAAACCAGTGCTTCGGATTATTTAAATATTGTGAAATTTTACTTAAATTTTTCGCTTGTAAGGAGACATGCTGAAATGTAGAATGTAAAAAGTACATAACAATGACCGAAAATGCGATTATTTTGATAATTAACACTCAAAAGTTACTCCAAAGACGATTTGTAGTAAAATATAGCGTACAGGCTTAAAAAAATGTGTCGCAACACATTTAACGGTATTTCTGCATTAGCGGAAAAAACTGATCTACACTATATGCAAAATCCTCTTTAGACATAACAATTCATTTAATTTACAACACATTGAACTCATTTACCTTTGCAATTTCGATGAAAAATATTCAGTCAATGGGGGTTGAATAATGTCAACACGATAATTTTTCTACTCCTTGTAAATATACTGTTTGATGCAGCTGCAACAAGCATGAATCATCTCCTCGGGTTACCATAGAAATGAAACTACTATTGATACTAATATGTGACAGTAATAACAGGTGGAAACAGTGCAAAGAAATGGAGAAAAAACGCTGTCCCAACCTGTACAACACTCCCCTACTATTCCTCGGAAATGAGAATTTTGAACAAAAATCCTGCAGACAAGTGCATGATGGGGGAACCTGCAGCTTAAGGTCGGAACCGAACCACCAGAACCTTTAACTTGAAGTCCGAGTGCCTAACTGCCTGAGCCACCGAGGCTCTTTTTAATAAAGACGGATCCAAAAATCCGCTCCTTTTTCTGTGTCCAACGTAGTTTTTCAAGGAAAGAACATAAATTGACGCAACAAAGCTCAAAATAATCGTTAATGCATGCTGTAACGGGTTTATCATCAGTTTACCCTTTCAACCCCTTTTAACATTGAAAAATCGAAAAACTACCCCTAATCGTGAGTGAAAAGTACTTCATGCATAAGAGCGTGATTGAAATAGCTTTTAACTATGTTTTTTATGTAGGTAAGATCGCGTTGGTATATTAACGTATAGTCTCTACGTCCATTCTTCTTATATAGCATCATTTTAAACCCTAAAAACCTGAAAATTATCCCTATCAGGGGGTGGAGTGTACACCGGTACTATACAAGTAGGTAGAATAGTTTTCAATAGTTTTTCATCAAACAGTCACGCTTCAACTCTTGAAAATCGAAAAACTGCACCGATGAGGGGGGTGGAAAATACGTCATAAACAAGAATGTGTATAAAATATTTTTCAATTATTGTTTCCCCATAGATAGAATCAATGAGTGTCAATGTATAATGAATACATTTATTCTACTTATTAAGCACCATTTCAATCTATAAAATTCTAAAAACTACCCCTGTCAGGGAGTCGAATCTACTTCATGGCCAAGAATGAGGATAAAATATTTTTTAAATTATTTTTATTTCTGTAGATATGGTCACACTTGTGCCAATGTATAATGACTTTGTTAATTATTCTTAGTTAGCACCATTTCAACCAGCAGAATCCCGAAAACTACCCTTATTAGGGGGTGGAAACTACATCGGTACCATGAAAGTAGGTGAAATAGTGTCTAATAGTTTTTCATCATAACAGTATAATATGTAACTCAGTTATACTTACTCAGTGACGCTTCAACTCTTGAAAATCGAAAAACGACCCCTACAATGAGTTATTGGGTTATCGGTTATATAACCCAATATAGTTAAGGTGCGTGGATATTTGGCTGTATGTGTTTATATTCGTACATGTGTATGCACGCACCTTTACTATATAGGGTCATATAATCCATAACCTAATAACTCATTGTAGGGGTAGTTTTTCGATTTTCAAGAGTTGAAGTCTCTCTGAGTAAGTATAATTGAGGTATTATACATATTATACTGCTGTGATGAAAAACCATTCATAACTGTTCTACCTACTTTATAGTATTGGTGTAGTTTCCACTCCCTGATAGGGGTAGTTTTCGGGATTATGGTGGTTGAAATGGTGCTAAGTAAGAATGATTAACGAAGTTATTATACACTGGCCCTAGCGTGACCTTATATGTAGAAAAAAAAAATAAAAAAATATTTCATCCTGGTTCTTGGCCATGAAGTACTTTCTACCCCCTGATAGGGGTAGTTTTTCGGTTTTTATGGGTTTAAATGGTGACAAATAAGTATAATTAACGTAGTTATTATACATTGACACTAATTGATTCTATCTATCGGGAAAAATAATTCAAAAATAATTTCTACACATTCTTGTTTTATGACGTATTTTCCGCCCCCTTATAGGGGTAGTTTTTTTATTTTCACGAGTCAAGGCGTCACTGTTTGATGAAACATTATTTAAAACTATTCTACTTACTTTCATAGTATTGGTAAACATTTCAGCCCATGATAGGGGAGGTTTTCAGGTTTTTAGGGGTTGAAATTGTGCTATGTAAGAATAATGGACGTGGAGACTATACGTTAATATACCAACGCGATTGTACCTACTAATGACTAATGACAAACCCGGTTACAGCCTGCATTGACGATTATTTTGAGCTTTTTTGCGTCAATTTATGTTCTTTTCTTCAAAAACTAAGTTGGGTGCAAAAAAAGGGGCGGACTTTCTGCTTATTTGGTCAAATCTCTACATCTACTGGGAATCCCATTTAAGTAAATCCCACTTAAATCGTTCCTAGAATTTAAGTCCTTAGAATTTCGGAGATGCGGGAACCGCGGGATCGACAGGGAGGTGGTCCTCAGTCATGCGTGACAAACAGCATGAGGGCAGTACTCTTAGCACGTTAGTTGGGTCCAAATCCGACAGAAATTTCCGTGTTTAGTGGGCCAAAATACATGGGAAAATCATAGTGAAATATGGTGGGCAAAATGGCTGTAAACTAGTTCACTTATAAGGAGAAGTATAAGAACAAAGCCAAAACCGAAAGATCCATGATGGGTTTGCATTATTAATTTTGATCAATTACCAAAAATATTGCATTTGCTTTTCTTTTTTATTATTTCAGATAAATAATACTATGAAATACAAAAATTGTTTAATTGTATTATTTTACATTTGAACTTAAGAATAGCGTGGGATGAAAAAATTACAATTGCGCTTGGAGTGCACTTGTTTATTCTCTAGCAGAATCAAATGTTTCTATATCCCAAATTGGACTTTTTCATAAAAACGAAGACTAATAATCGACCTCATTCTTAACTAATTATTAAATAATTTATGTGCTCAAGTTATTACCAACTTGTGTTAAATTTATTTAAACCTTGTGGTTTCATAGAAATTAGGTACGACAAAATTAGTATGAGCTCTTATTATAAATTGTGCATCTCCTATTGGGACTAAAAAGGCTTGTATTTTGTTTAATATTATATTTACAAAGCGGTTTCATTTTTTTAAAGTTAAATATGGATTTCGACATTCGAAGAATCTGAAATAAATTCTGATTAATAGCAACAGAATATTAAATTTATCAGGTTAGAAGAACCAAAATTCTGGACAATTTTTATATATTGTTCACAAGTGCGATATTTTTTCTAGATTTTTGATTTGAAATTTAAAATGTCTGAAATATTGTTGACATTTTTTAAATGTCAAGTTCTTCGAGAAATCTTTTAAAAGTTAAAATAAAAAACAAAACAAGGATTCAAGCGATATTTAAGAATTTATTGTCTTGGAGTCCGTGAACGCAAAGATGAAAAGTTTGGCCTACTGGGTGTATGTCAATATCAATGTTTCAATATCATTTCTTAGTATCGCTTCCTACCACTTCTTGAAAAATCGTTAAATTTTAATGAATGGTAATCCTATTCTATTGCCGAAATCTTTAAAACAATTTTTTTAAAGAAAAGTTTTTTAAACGAACTGTTTACAGTGACGGATTTTTCCGTAAGGCCAGCTCGTTCTAAGATAACATTACGGATAGGGGCGTGCAAAATTGATGCGGGTGAGCCGAGTTTTGTGTTTGTGGAGAACCCGCACGTAACCCACAAACCCGAATTCAACCCACAAAATCCCGCAAACGCACAATAAATGTATAATCAACTTAAAAACCTGAAAAGCTTCGTGAATATAAGATTGTTCTAGCTAAAACGAAAAGATTGACACTCAAAAAAGGGCATGAGCGCCAAATTTTTGAATCCCAAAGGGCATAAATGCCGATTGGACATGCGGAAGTTTGTCAGAATTGGAATTCAAAATTTGACCATCACATACAAACATACCCACAGAGCAAGTCAAATAAAAGATTGTAAATTCAGTTATTTATTACATTTTATACTTTACTATGATATGTATGAGCTTTTATTTTATGTCTGTCTTTAGTATAATTATGCGTAACGTCATCCTAATATGGTACAATTTATTTAATGCTGGTTAACTAATAATTAATTTTAAATGTCGTCAATGTGGTTTGATTGCGTGCTGATGGCGGGTTTATTGCGGGTTTTGTGGTTTGACTGCGGGTACGCGGGTGGAATACGGGTTTGCGGGCTGAATGCGGGTTGTCGGGTTGATTGCGTGTCTGCGGAAGTACCCGCAAACCCAACAACCCGCAAACCCCACCCGACCCGCCCCGCGCGAAATCCGACCCGACCCGCGCGTGTCGGCTTATTTTGTTGCACACCGCTAGTTACGAAAAATTCCGTAAGAGTAGTCCGGCCTAATTTTTAAATCGTGTAAATAGGCTAATGACAGAAATAGTTGTAGTATGTCGATTTTTCGAAAAAATCTTTTCTTACATTTTTTATATATTAACAATATATTACGACTTACAGAGACTTAGAGACAAGTATTTTCTTCTTCAGATTATTTCACCAAAGTAGTCAAACGCAAAAACACTTACGAATTTCCTGAAGATATCACTCTTGTCAATACTGAAAAAAGATATTGAAAATACTTTTTGGTTGAATTTAAATCTAAATTCCCATAGAAAATCAATAACTTAATTAATTAATTAAAAATATGCTGTATATTGCGCATCATTCAGTTTTTTAGGTCACTCTGAATCCACTCATGAATTTCGCCTTTCTGGTTTGCGGGATTTACCTATATCTAACCGTTTCAGTGGGTTTCAATAAGTTGTAAGCAGAATAAGCAGATTTCATCATCTGAAAATAAAAAATTTCTGTTATATTCTTTCTCAGAACATGTTTTTTTTACTAAACTTTTCAATCAAAGAAAAATCAAGGATACCAACTTTGAAAAATGTGTCTATTGTCATGATGATAAGTGAGAAAGCAGTCAACTTTATGGGTTTTCTAGCACGTATCATTATTAAAAAAAGTTTTTTTTTTGTTTTAATCGTTGTTTTGATCGTATCTATCTGGTAAACTTCTTCTGCAAGAGCCATGCTCTATTCATAAAAAGATAGAATAATAGTTTAATTCAATAGTTCTTATTTTTTATGAATGAAGTTTAATGTGGGTTAGAATATTATTAAATGCTGTTCACAAAATTACATTTTCCATCAATTTTTCGCCATAAAAGCAGTAAAGAAACATTTGACTGAGAACAGAGGACACGGAGAATATTAGACTCCAAGTGCTTGGATTATATATACTCGTACTCAATTTTGACAATGGATAGATGCTCACACACAAACCTATCATTGACGCTAAAGATTGTACAAAAGCAACAGGGCCAAATGACTCGTTCAATTTTTCTCCGAGCCTGGAAAATAGATGTTTTGTAATGAATTAGGTTTTCTTACACATTAGTTTATTAACAAAAATAATGTAATTGTTTAAAAATTGTTGCACCAGATTTCGAAAAAGTTACATTGATATTCATAATAAGGGGACTTTTGTGAACTTTTTAAGCCAAATTTACTGCGTCGCACTTTCATATTCACGAAAATACGGTATATTAAAAAATCAATTTGAGGCTTACATGTATGTGTACATATGATGATTAATACAGTCTTTTATAAGCCTCGACTCACGTTGATAGATTATGGATTGAGAATCATTTTTTTTCTGCAATCGTGGAAGTGAGTGAAGGCGGTGAACGATGATTTCTAGTTGTGCGCAAATTTGTAGCATTATCACCATCGCTAAACTTTCAACTGAAGCTGTTATAATAACTGCCGGTATACCAGTCGCACCTTGGTGAAAATATGCAAAAAAATATGCAAATCTGGATTCTGTGCTATAAGGTATCCAAACGTTGATAGGAAGTGGAAAATTGCTTTTCTTCGACAGTGGAGTCAGTAATATTAAGAATCCAGAAAAGATATACAGGGATATCAAGATAATCGTATTCGACCTACAACAATATTTTACAATATAAATATACACACACAAAAATTTAAGTATTGTAAAGAATTTTCTGTTAAGGTTATGAAAACCAATTCGATGAGAAAGCATCATGGAACCAAAAAAATCTCCTTGACAACGAATTTAGATCATTTAAATGCTGAAGATTTGCGAAATTGATGTTTTATCTAGATATTTCTTTGCGTGAAAAATCCAAATTGCTGCACTACTAAGCTGGCTTTGAAAATTTATTTGTAGCGATTTTCTAAAGTTTGACACCAATGCTTTCTCAATTTCCAGAGACAAAATTTTCATAAATTTAAGGAAACGGAATATCCATGGCATAAAGTGTGAAGCGGCATCAAATAAAAATACAATTCTTTATTTTAGTTATGTCTTTTTAATGACTGATGTAATCTGCTGGTAACAATAGGTAGCTTATATTTTCTTTCGTGTAAAATATATTCAATAAAATACTAAAATGTTTGCCTATTTCTTCAGAATTAAATCTAGTCGTTAAATTTTGAGTATGTCACAACGTCAGAGCTTCAGGGACTCCAAAGACCACTCTACATTTTTTTTTAAATTCTGGAACAAACTTGAAAGTAATTTGGCACTATTACAATGAATAATAATAAAAAATTTTAAAAAAACCATGAAGAATTGTTGAATGCAGAAGAAAAAAATGATACCACTTTGGTAAAAATTGAAATGATTACCAGCAAAATCTTACTGATTTGTTACCTTGCTCATACACTGTAAAAAATTTCTTGGGGAATTTTCCCCAAAATCGTGTTGACGCTAATTTCCACACACTTTGTGGAATTTTCCCCAAAGTTTAGTAGGGAAAATTCCCCAAACATTCGTGTGGAATATTAACCAATAAGTGGTGAATTTTCCCCATGATTTGATGGGGAAAATTCCCTATGCTATTGTGAAGTAATACCTAAAATTTCGGAAATTTTCCCGGCATTTATGTAGGGAAAATTCCCCAAAATTTATGGAATATTGCTTAAAACTTTTTGAATATTAGCACTCATTATATAGAGAAATCTCCCTAAACTTTTCTGAAACATTACCCAAAAAGTGGTGAATTTTCCCCAAAATTTGATGGGAAATAGCCTTATGTAATTCTGTAGTGATTTGAAATTTCGGGAATTTCCCGAAATTTATGTGGGCGAAATTCGCCAAAATTTGGGCGATACTAATCAAAAAAGCAATGAAGGAACCGCCTTGTGGATCATCATGTAGTTGATCACGGTTGCCTATGCGCCAGGTAAGTGTACTTTGCTTCGCGTCGACTGCTTTCTTAAACACGCGACGCGTCATTTCTGTTTCGAGAGAGGAGACACGTGGCGCGCCCTGTCGAAGTTCTCATGAACTACCAGCTCAGGGCGGAAATCATTCAATTCCCCAAATTGTAGGGAACATTTCCAAATTTTGGTATAAATTACCATCAGTTTCGGGAAATTTCCCCAAAAATTGTAGGTATTATCTAATTTCCTAAATTTTAGGGAATATTCCACAATTTTTAAATGAATTATCAGAACTTTTAGGGAAATTTCCACAAATCTTGGGGAAAATGATTTTCCCCAACGAAAATGTGGATTTTTCCCCACTAAAAAGTGGGGAAAATTCCCGAAATTTTTTACAGTGTATATACATCTTTAATATAAAAAATCTATATACCTACATATTTTTGAGCAGTTTTGCAATATTTCTAACTCATGCAAATCTCGAGGCTCACAGAGTTCATCCAAACGTATAACTGTTGAATCCATGATAGGCTTACGTTTCACCATAATGGTAATCATCTTGATCCCAATGGCAAAAAGGGCAGAAAAATAAAATAATGTTTCCATATTGTTGACAATGTCTCCACTATCTCGGAGAAGAGAAATTAAAATAGAAAATGTAAAAATAAAATGATTAGTAAGCATAATGATAGAGTAAATACGGTAAATCCAAATTCTTCCTTGTGAGTTCCAAGTTAGTGGCCTCCACATTCCGAAATATTGGAAAATTGTGCATTGCAGTTGGCCGATATACATTTGCTGACGTTTTTATATAATCAGTTCCTGAAAATAACTTTTTATAAACAGCACATTTTAAATATGAACGAGTGTAAACTGATACAATTGATGACATCTAATAAATTATGGAAATGATGTTTCATCACTCATTATTTGTTGACTCAGAGAGCAAGCATGCATATGATAAGAACTTTGCTATTGATATAAATATGCTATTATTTTTTTATTAACTGAGCGGATTAAAGTAGCTCAAGTGACAATTTAAAACCAAAACACATGAGTTTAACAAATGGGTACACAAATTTTAACGATAATTAAAATAAGAATTACACGATTTGAATACGTGGTTTCTAAGTTACAACTTACATCATGCAGCTATCAAAAATATTTCAGTTTTCTATATAATTAAGTGTGTGAAATAAAATATACCTACCCAGAATCTTACAGTAGTATTTGGACTCTATTTGTGATTTTTTGTTACTATCAATACACCATAACGATTCTCATAAGACTGTTAGGCGCTTTATCGTATGAAGTTATTCACCTTCCGTCTGTTGCGATACTTTCTTGAGTAATTCTAGTCATCCATCGAAAATCCTAAAATAACTCATGACATTTTCTTATTGTCGCTTCCTGCTTATGAATAATTCCAAGTACCTCTTGCAACGAAATCAATAATCATTAGATAAGGGTGCATAATAAAATATGCTACGGACGTTTTCATACATTTCCGCATCGTGTTCTGAGAAATTGTAGCGGCAGAACCTTATATTCTCATTTAATATTTATGACATCGGCAATTTGCATAATTCTCCGCAATTTATAGTTTGTATCGAGAACATTGTCACAGAATAGCTTGTCTTCGTATTTCACTTTTACGTGTTATAACTATTCAACTGAAAGAAAAAAGTGTCGCTGCATCTTCAAACAATTATACTATTATGTTAAAAAATAGTTAAGAAAAGAATTACAAGTAAGAGTCACTTATTGTGAAGGTAACAGAATCCAAATGAATTTTTTATTTTTAAGAAACTTTAATGCTTAATCTTTGCTAGTTACATTATAGTCGTAATAATTGCGCGATTTATTGATAATTTCATTCCTTACCTAAACAAAATGCGGAGGTTTATTTAAATATTGTGAAATTCGACTTGAATATTATTTAGCATGATCCCACTGGAAGTAACTGCTATCTAAAAATGACACAAGCTGTCAGTAGAACCGCGGTAAATGACACCTATGGCCATGTCTCACGACCGTGAGATGGGTGGTCACAGAACATGACGAAATCACAACGACAGGCCGGCGAAACCCTCGTGTGTCTGAAGGACATGAATCGACGCAAGGATGATAGCTTTCTGTATCCATCTCGCAAGTACCTTGGCATATTTTTGGCACGCGGGTATGGCTTTAAGGTTACGAATCAGTGATAGTGTCGCACCTCCGAAAGCACCGACCACAATGACAATTACATTAACCCAATATTTTGGGTATAGTCGTTGCAGCTCTCTTTTAAGGTCTTGATACCTCTCCTCCTTTTCCTTCTGCTTGGTAGTGATGTTGTACTCGGCCGGAGCAGAGCATTCTATCACGAATATAGTTCATTTCTCTAAGTTCATTTCTCTAAAGGAAACCAGAAGTTTGCACCTTCGACATGGACTGATTTTTTACATTTCTGTGAAAGTTTCCGTGCATTTTATTGTCGAGTAACTGTTGGCGGAATTTTTCAACCTCTGCCCTCTATACTTCGGTTTTTAGAAGTGAGGTATCTAGCTGGAGTAATGCACTTTCCTTACTTCTGATGTTAAAATTCAGAGGGGTCTAGGCCGCCTGCTCCGCGGCTTTGTAAAGGGACTCTGCTTTGCCAATCATCTCATGTTTTCTGACTATCATCAGACTATATCATGACTATTCATGACTATATATCAGAGGATCTCTGACATTTGCAACAATGTACGCTATATTTAGAACAGTTCACGAAGATGTGTAATCGCAGAACGGACGAATTGATATGCAAGCTCTTATGCATATGCGTGATCTTATGCGTGGCGATATCAAGGGCTGTAAGTTCGTTCTTCGTCCATTGAACTACCCAAGACCAAATCTGTCGATGAAGATGTTTGTATCTGTTTCGGAGAGCCTTCTTCACTGATGTTACGTCCTGTATGCGGATTCGAGGCCTACGTATGTATAGGTGTTTCCAGTGCCAAGAAGTTCAGGTTCCTCGGGGACGCCAGCAATCTTTCCTTTCTTCAGATAATTCTTGGCGAACTTGTCCCCGAATCCCATACCAATCTATACTGTGTACCCCCTGACGATATTTGAAGCAAATTGAAGTTTGCTTGGCCCAGAAGCATACACACTCTCCTCATTAGTGAAGATTTTCCATTCAGGGAAAATAGTTACCCGAAGAAAATGGTTAAGCCTTGCACGGAAATCAATATTGCCGTTCGAACTAAACACAATTTTAGTTTAGAAAAGTACCTGTCGCAACTATACGATATTTGTATTTTGCCATCGCACCAATAATATTTTAATCATGCAACGATAAAAGTATAGTTGTTAGACCTATACCGGTCTATAGTGTCTCCGCCCATGTGGTATAGGTGAAACAACTATACTGATTTTATCGCGGAACAGATATACTTCTTCGCATACACTAGCGACTGTAACTTTAAAGTATCGTTCATGCGTATCGTTGTATGTATTCGTTAAAATTAACAATTGCTATTTTATATTCTTGTTTTTTTCATATCAGTCGTCCAAAATAAGAGAAATAAAAAAATTTAGTTTTTCATGGTTCAGAATGAATCTCGATTCCTGCAGCCTACGAAATTTTTTCTTTGGCTTGATTTCTTATTTGGGCTTGTGACATCTCTTGGCAATTGAAAATTATTGCTTTCTTATTATAGTTAGCGATTTCGATTCGGCACGAACTTTTTCAACATTATATTACTAGCAGACTTTTTTCTTCGGTTCCTGATGTTCTCAAGAAAAGAGTATAATTTAACCATTTTTTGATCGCAAAGATTTTGGTATCTTCACTAAAAAATGGACCTTTGTTGCTCCTCACAGGTCGCAAAACATGTGTAATATTTTCTATAATATACATATATTTTAGATCATATTCGTGTTTACAGAGTTTTCTTGCATCTATCCCATCAATCAATCGAACCGATCTCTAATCATCGCCATTTTGAAATAGTTTGTAATCCTTCTCCCATTGCCAAAAGCTGGGTTTCTTAAAAGAGAATTACGGTATCAAACATTCTCAAAGTAGAAACTATTTTCCAGGTTTATATATACAATTTTTGTTAACATGTCACTATCGTAAAGTGAATAACTTTAACAATACATAAGGAAAATAATTAAAAACCAGAGTCATTGATTTTTGTATTCAGAATCATTTACTTAATTTATTAATTATGAAACATGTTAAGTGATCAAAAACATTGATCTTTATATCTTGCGGTAAATATATAAAGAAAAATATCTTCGACACTTATTTAACATATGGCTTCTGGCGACAGGAAAAGCTCTTTAAACAAAGTTTTGAAACGCGATAATTAGAGACCGATTTTATTGCCTGATATTAATTTTGCGGAAAACTTGATGAAATTGCATTAAAACATAAATATGTAGTATAGAAAATTTTACAAATCTTTTGCGATCTGTGAGGGGTGCGAAATGACATATTTTAAGTAAAAATACAAACAAATGACGACCCTTTGGGCTAGTTTTCTTTGAATTGAAATTTTTTTGAAATTTTAATAATTTTATTCCATAAGGCACCGAGGTTGTGCTTTTTTAATTCCAATATGACAATCACTTTTTATATAAATTTCAATATAATATTTACCTTGGAGGATGAAAAAATTGCTTTTAAAAAGAGCGGAAACTGATTAAAAGGTTTTTTGTGCGAATAAAATTAACCAATTTTGTGAATTTTTGTTGAATTAGTTTCAAGCCAATCAACTCGACCACTATTTTGGAATTCTATAAATTGTGCAATCTCAATTCGGCAAATTATATTCTCATGTTTTATGCTACTTACCTCAAATACCGCATTGTCTTTATTTTTCGTCAATAGTTTCATGTTTTGCAGGAGTGTAAGAAGCCATAAAAGTGCCACACAGCAGGTGAGAGATGACACAGAAGCTGTGCGAACCGTATGACTTTCTGCGCAGCTCTTATTGCTGTAAAACACTACTGTGCACCCTTATCTACGATAGAACTATAATCGGCAGCATTATGTGCGATAACACTATACTGCGCATAATTATCTACAAGGGAAATCTAGTGCGCATTATTATGTATGATATAACTCTACAGCGCATCATTGTGTGCGATATAAATCTACTGTTAAGTGGTTTTCCATCAATTGTAAACAGAATAACTAGACCTTATAATCTGATCATAAAACATAGCTATACTGTTTCATTTTCTAAATTTACTTTTTGTTCAACGTTTTAATAAAAGGAAAATCAAAAACGAAAGTTTTGAAAAATGTGTCTATTTTCATGATGATAAGTGATAAAACAGTCAACTTTATGGGTTGCCTAGCACCAAACATTGTTGAAGTATGGTTTTTTTTTGTGTTTTAATTTTTGTTCGGATCCAATTTATCTGTTAACATTTTTCTGATAATTCACTGAATTCCGTGAATTCAGTGACTTCCATGAAATCCGCGAATTTCATTCATTCCTTAAAATCCATGAATTCGATCAATACCGAGAATATCATAAATACCGTGACTTCCTTCAATTATATTAATCCGCGAATTCCATAAATTTCAAGGATTCCATGAATTCCATGAATACCTCCGTAGATTCCGTAAAGTCCGCGAATTCCCTGAATTCCATAAATTTCGTGAATTCCATTAATTTCGAGAATTACTTGAATTCCATGAATTCCGCGAATTTCATTAATTCCGTGAATTCCTTGTGCACAACTTTCGAATCATAAACGCTACAATACATGTATTGGACTGCTCGACGGTGATTTCACAATTTACAACTCATACAATAGATGTACTGCAATTTCGTAATTCCAGTGTTCGCGCGTTCATGTTAAAGCGACAGATAATCGTACAATTAACGAAATATTCGATATTTTAAGCTATTATAAGCTCAAAAATTTTCATTTCTGACCCAGGAAAGCAATAAAAAGTGCATATTGTAAGCATATATATACCTGCTTAGTATACACCCAATCAAAAAATGCTCTGTGTTCGCGCGTTCATGTTAAAGCGATAGATACTTGTAAAATTCAAGTACTGTCAGATATTTTTAACTATCACAAGCTAACAAATTGTTATTTTTCATCTGGAAAAGCAACAAAAAATGCATCTTGTATCCGCATATAGACCTGGTTAGTACAGACGCAATCAAAAAATATCCTGAGTTCGCGCGTTTATGTTAAAGCGACAGATAATCGTAGGATTCACGAAATATTAGATATTTTTAAGTATTACAAGCTATGAAATTATTATTTCTATTCCGGACAAACAACAGAAAATGCATATTGTATCTGCATATATACCTGCTTAGTACAGGCCCAATCAAAAAATGGTCTGTGTTCGCGTGTTCATGTCAAAGCGACAGATAATCGTACAATTCACGAAATATTATATATTTTTAACTATCACAAGCTAATAAATTGTTATTTCTCATCCGGAAAAGCATTAAAAATAGCATACTGTGTCCACAGATATAACTGCTTAGTATAGACCCACTCAAGAAATGTCCTGTGTTCGCGCGTTCATGTTAAAGCGACAGATAATGGTACAATTCACGAAATATTAGATATTTTTAACTATTGCAAGCTCACAAATTGTCATTTCTGGTCCAGAAAGGCGTTAAAAAATGAATAATGTGTTCACATATATACCTGCTAAGTATATATCCAATCGAAAAGTATCCTGTGTTCGCGCG